>PVIJ01002861.1:0-20350 GCA_004024925.1 Scalopus aquaticus | reverse complement strand
AGCCAGCTACCTCGGTAACTCCAATTCAGGTTAACTTCCCTACGGAGCGACGCAGATGTCCACAGCTGCCGCCGCGCTGCGCCGGCCCCACCACTTCTGAGGGGCAGCAGGGGTCCCTCCCCGTGCTCTCAATTTGAGGGGGGCTTCTCCCCTCTTCTTGCTCTTGGGTTTTCTGACGGGTACGGGTACCAGGCTTGCCCGGCACCCCCTCCCCTGGGCGCTCTTGTCTTCCAATAGGGCTGGGCTGGGGGCTGTCCTCAGCTCCCAGGCACCAAACCTGCCCATCCCCCAGTGGACCCCGGCCTTGGGGGTCCAGCACCTGTGGGGGCTTCCACAGTAGCCCCAGATGCCTCCAGGGACCCCCAGTTGGGTGCCTGCCCCCCCCCAGCATCCTTGCCCCCAGGCTATGCTTGGTTCTCCAACCACCTCTGCCCACAGTTCTGTTTTTGCTTTATTCCCCTCCCCCAAGCCCCAGAATAATTTTCCTTTGTATAAACAGAACTCTCCTAGTCAGGAAGCAATATCACTTCAGGTCTAAAGAAGAAAGGGACATAAAATCTGGTCGAGGGCAAATTCAGTTTTACTGTATAAACTCAGTTGCGCAGTTCAGTCCCCCCTCCGTCTGCACTGGCAGCTGAGGGCCGCTGTTTTCTAATATTTGTATTCTAATTTAATTGTTTTTTAAAAATGCAAATAAAAAAGGTCAAAGTGAAGCCACCAAGGAGTCCCCTCTTCTGTGTCTGGCATCACCTCGAGCCTTGGGGAAAAGGGAGAACTGCCATGTGGGCGTCACTCCTGCTGTGTGATGTGCAGGATTTGAGACCAGTGACATTCGTGGAAGGAAGATCTCATCTCAGACTTCAGGGTCTGGCGTCTCTGCTGCCGGCCCGGACAGGGAGTTGGGATCGTCCCCGACTTCCCGGGTGGCCAGTGAGCTCGTGGAAAGGTGCTCGGCATCATTAGCCACCAGGAAACGCAGATCACCTGCGACAGCTTCACCCCACTAGGACAGCTGGACTCAGACAGTAGCAAGTGTTGGCAGGAGAAACTGGAACCCACGTGCATGGCCAGGGGAATGGAAAATGGGGCCCCTTGATGAGGAAAATAGTCCAGCAGCTTCTCCGGAGTTAACCATGGAGTTTCCATCTGGCCCAGCAACTCCATATGCCCGGAGGCAAGTGCACACAGGTTCATGTGAAAACTTGTACACACGTTACAGCAGCATGATTCACAGCGGCCGAAAGGTGACACAGCCCGTGTCACTGGTGAATGAATCGATAAACAATGTGATCTGGCCCCGCTGCCGGCCACCCTGGGCGGGGTCCTTCAGTCTCCCGAGGGGCTGGCTCAGGTCCTCTGGGGTCTGGTTGTGGAGCTGGCTGCACCCCACTAGCCCAAGTTGGAGGCCTGGGGTCAGATGGGCCGCCCCGACATGTGCGTGCAAACAGTAAGTGACCTTGCCCCCAAAGGGGGTACCTCCACGGCGTCACCTAGCACATCCCACCCCCCAGCGTCTGGCCTGTGCTGTGTCCAGGCCGGGGCTCCCCGTGACACCACCGGAGCACGGTCCGCAGAGGAGAGCCTGAGGGCAGACCCACCACCCCGCTATCCTCTCCCAGATCGTGGCATGACCCCCTTTGAAGTCCCTCCATCACCCCCCCACACCCCAGACCCTGGTGGCCTGAGGAAGAAAGTACCCCGGAGATGGCCGCAGTCAGTGACCCCAGCGCGCAGGTGGGGGGGCTGCAGCCCCCAGCTCCTCTCCAGCACGGGCCCAGCCACTTGCAGAGGATGTGGGAGAGCTGCCAGCTCGGTCTCAGGCTCCAGATCCTTAATGTCACCGGGGCCTGGCATGGGGCCATCCCGGGGAGCCTCTCGGGTCTTGAGTGCCTGGCAAGGGCCACCCCGCTCAGGGCCTCCACAGACCCGACAGATGGACGTGACCGAGGAGCCCGCCCGGCCGGTTCTCCCTCCCCACCCAGCCAGCGCCCGCACGTTCCCTTGGGTCCCTTTCTGGGCCCACCTGCCAGGAGGAGCAGGGGTTGTAGGTCACTTCCTGTGCAGAGGCTCCAGGCCTGGCACTGCCAGCAGCACACCCGCCCCGCCCTGGGGGTCCGGAGATGGGGTCGCTATTCGGGCCCCTGTCTACTAGCAGGAAGTCAGGCTGAGCTCGCCTTCTTCCTGGAACCCCACTTCCAGGGGCCCAAGTAGTGTGGACGAGGGGCCCACCCAGGGGAAAGGGCCCTCCAAACCCTCCGTTCCGGGTCCCCCGCCTCCCCCGAAACAAAACACAAAGAACGTGAAAATCAGGCAAATGAGGCGGCAGCGGTCGTAACAGGCTGCGTTTAGTGGTTTCTTTATGTACAAGAAAAATGATTTTTTTTCTGGTTTTTCATCAGCTTTTGTCTTTTTTTTTTATTGTTACTTTTAAAGCTTCTCCCCCCACCCCCGAAAAGTGCATTTTTTAATCAATTGATTTTTTTTAATCTCCCACACTTTATAAAGACTCTCAAATACAGTCTGGAATGTCTGCTCTGTGCTCTGCCCCGCAGGTGCTGCCCCGGCCCCCATTCGCCAGGCCTGGCCCCCCAAAGTCCAAGGCACCTGTGTCTGGGCCTGTGTGGGGCACAGGGGGGACCCGGGCAGTGGGCCCCTCGGCGGCGGCTTCCAGGCAGCCCCGGCCATGAGATGGGGACTCCCCAGCCCCTCCATCTCCTGGCCCTGGCCCTCACCCCCACCACCAATCTGTATTTTAGCGCGAGCTAGTCCCGACTCTGAGGTTATGGCTCCCAGGGGCCGAACCCCCAGGCCTGACCCGTCCTGCCCGGCCAACCCCCACCCCTCCAGGAAGGCTGCTTCCTCAGCTTAAATAACTTTTTAAAATAAAACTGCAAATATAAATATCTTTCTTTCTCAAAAAAATAGGACTTTTGCTTTTCTTTTTTTTTCTTTTTCTTTTTTTTTTTTTTCCTCCTGCTTTTCCTTTCCCTCCGCCTCACCTCCTACAATCCTGGCTGCCTGGGCTGCCTGAGTCCCGGGGGCCTGGCCTTGGTCCCACCTGGGCCAACAGAGCTGCTCCCGCCATGGCCAGTGGGTCTCAGTAGTGCAAACCCCCCAGAAGACCCCGGAAGGGGCTGGCCCCCCCTCCCCGGACACCCCTTCGGAAGGAAGCAGGACAGCCGTGTACAGACGGTGACAAGACGAGATGGCCACGTGGGGTCTCCTGGGCTAGCTGCCTGAGGGGGGCAGACTTTGGTATGGCCCGCTGGAGCCCAGCTGGGCACAGACCCATACCCGTGCCAGTCTGGGCCTGGTCTGGCACTTTACATTCACTGGTTTTTTGTTTTTTTTTTAATTTTTTTGCCTTTTTAAAATTTTCTCTTAATCTCAAAAGGCGGGGTGGGGGTTGGGAGGGGCTTAGGCAGGGAGCAGCAGCAAAGGGTATTCATTCTCTCTCCCGGGCCCAAAGGCTGGCAATCACTCCAGGTGAGGGCTCTGCACCCCAGAGCCCCCCAGAGCCCCCACCTGAAGCCCCCCCAGCCTGGACCGCATTCACACACACTCTCACACACACACACATCCACGCAACTTCACCAAGATGATGTAAATAACAATTTCGCTTTGTTTTTCTTTTTTCTTTTTTTTTTTGTACCAGGCAGTTAAAAAAAAACACCCCAAAAAAAGAAAACACACAAAAAAACCCCAAACAACCAAACAAAAAAACTTTTTGCTGTGTCCTTTCTGACCGGTCAGCACGTTCCCCCTCAAATATTTTTTTTGTTTGTTTGTTTCCTGAAACGCGAGAATTCAGCAGTATCTTTGGCAACACTTTATCACGACCTTAATTTAAAGAATAAAAATAAAATTGATCCATGTCTATATACAGTATGTGATTGCGTGGAGTTGGGGGGCTGGCGGGCAGGGGTCCTGGCTCTGGGCCCATGCAGACGCTGCGGCACCCGGGCTGGGCAGCGAGAGGGGTTAAGGCGGAGTGGGCGGGCAGGGCTGGCAGAAGCTGAGCTCGGAGCTAGGGGCAAGGATTTAGTGCAATTCCCAAAGAGGTTTGTGTTAAAGTGTGCTTGGAGGGGTGCGGCCGGTGTGTCCGCCATAGTCCAGAGGCCTCGATCCCCCAAGCCTGGTTGTCCCCACTGGCCAGGACGACAGTTGTGATTTTTCAGTTGGCTTTATTGCAAGGGGGTGTGTGGAGGGGTAGAGGGGTCTCCTCTCGAGGAACCTCTCTGGGAGCTGGGGGGGTAGGGGGGTCCCCGGCCTGGGCACTCTGCTCCGCTTCCACTGATGGATTTCAAAAGAGCTTGCCCCCTGACACTAGGGTGTGAACGAGGCCACCTGGCCCTGGGCTCCCCTGCCACCCCCCTCAGGAGGGGGGGGTCCTGAGACATTTGGGGGGCTGATGGGCTCAGGGTGGGGCGGGAAGGGTAAACTATCCTGTAGAAATCAGAAAAGTTGCCTTCTTGAAAAGCTTCCCTTTAAAAAAAGAAAAAGACGACGAGAAGATGGGGCTTGTCACAGAGCACAGGGGCCTGGGGAGATGGGCCGGGGCGGAGGGGACAGCAGGGAACCCCGCGCCTTGGGCTTCCACAAGGAAGGGCCTCAGCTCGGCCTAGCATCTATTTACAGGGTCCCACGCCAGGCATTGCATATGCAGGAGGGAGTCGGGTGAGGGTGCCCCGGCCTCTGGCAACATGGTCTCCCCAACCCTGGCCCCTGTCCGTGGCCTGTGGCTCGGTCAACACCGGGCCTTTAGGGAGCCAGAGGCTGGAGGAGGCAGGTGCCAGCCCCCAGATTACAGTCAGTGCCTTTGAGTAAAAAGAGGGGTGTCTGGGGGGGTGTAAGGCCCTGTAGGTGGGGCCCCGTCACCCACCTCAACAGGGATGGCGTGTCCAATATGGCGGCTCCTTGGTGGCCACAAGGAAGGGCGGCCATGTTGGAGGACAGGCCCTGAGGGCTGGAAGCCCTGAAGTGGGCAAGGGTCAAGGGGCGGGGGACGGTGAGGGCAAGCGGGGGCGGACGGGGACTAAGTTGCTCTGGCTGGCCGGAAGGCCAGCCCTCTCTCAGGCCCATCCCTGAGCTGGGGCGTCAGTAAGGAGGGTCCCCACAGACAGGGGTGGCCATTATATGGCTAGTGGGGGGACGAGACATCTCCAAAGAACCAAAAGAGAAAGGGAGGGCGGGCGGGGAGGGAGGACGCGGCAGAAACGAGAGCCCCAGTCCTGCCTCGCGCCCCCGGGGAAGCAGGCGCCGTGACCCGTCCGGCCTCGCCCATGCCTTCCTGGCCCCCCTTCTCACCTCGGGGAACAGAAGTGGATTCTACGTCTGTGGTGGGTTTTTTTTTTTATTATTTTGTACAAAAATAAATCAACTTTTAGGAATTTCTTTTTGCTCTCTCTCTCGCTCTCGCTCTCTCTCTCGCTCTATTTTTTTTTTGTCTTTTCGACTTTTCATAGAAGTTGGTTGCAACTTGTAAACATGTTTTTAAATTAAGAATTAAGATAAAGTGTAGTACCCGTTCTGTTACAAAGTGCCAAGACTTCTATTGTGGTTGGTTGCCTTTTTTTTTTCCTTTCATTTTGTAAAATCTAGTTTTTATTGCTTTTGTGACATTGGAACTTCTGGACTCTCTCTCCCCTCCTCCCTGCCACCGTGAGACCCTGGGTTTCCTCTGCTCTGGGCTGTTTCACCCCACACTGGTGCCTGCTCCTCTGAGGAAAAGTATATTTTTTATATATATATATATATCTATATATCTATATATAAATTTTGTTTTTAAGGAGGAAAAGAGGGAAACAAATCTAAAAAGTGCTTTAAAAAATTGGGAGGGATTCAGAGGGACAGGAGGGGTGATGACAAGAAGTTCTGAATCTCCAAATGTCTCGTGGGGGTCTGGGCGGCCTGGGTCGGGGAACACAGACATGGGTGGCAGGGGCGCCCTGAGCAGTAGCCCTTGGGTGTCCCGCTGAGTTGTAAGTGCATGAATGAAGGCAGCGGGAGCCCCTGAGAGCTGCCCTGGCGCCCCCTCACCCCCCCAGCCTTCTCCCCTTTACTCCACGCCTGGAAATAAATAGATCTGTGTTGCAGCGGCCAGGAGCTATGGGGACCGCAGGCAGGAACGGGGGGAGGCTGACGGGGAGATCGAGGGGGGACACCCCCCCTTAGTAAGTGCCCTGAGGAAGGAGGGTAGGGAATGAGGACAGGGGGCATTTTAACGTCCACTCGCGGCGGACAGAAAGCATTTAAGGTCTTATTTGAAAGACTCGTATAAACCAGCGAGGGAAGAGAAGAAAAACCCGCCCTGCTCCCGGGCCCCTCCTGGCCACCCTCACCTCTGCCCTGGTCCCGGCTCGGGGCCCCACACACCTTGCCAGGGGCATCCTGAGGAGAGGGGCGCGGTGCTCAGAATCCTTGTGTCCCACAAAAACCCCTAACCAAGCCCCAAAACCCATCGATGGGGTGGGGGGAAGGGGCCAGGGAGAGGTGAAGGTCCCCGCGGAGGGAGAGAACATGATGAAGGAGAAAAATCTGAGAAAGCACTATCCTAGATTCCGTGACGCTCATATATATATATCTGTATATATATATATATAGATATAGATATCTGTATATAGATTTTCTTTTTTTGTGGTTTTTTTGGGGGGTGGTGGGTGAGTTTTCTCTCTCTCTCTCTCTCTATCTCTCTCTCTCTCGGATTTCTGTTTTCTCTTTTTGGTTTTCAGGCGAGTCCGGCCGCAAAGGTGCCCTCGGCCGT
Organism: Scalopus aquaticus; assembly: GCA_004024925.1. Taxonomy (NCBI): domain Eukaryota; kingdom Metazoa; phylum Chordata; class Mammalia; order Eulipotyphla; family Talpidae; genus Scalopus; species Scalopus aquaticus. The sequence goes on along the minus strand of PVIJ01002861.1, from coordinate 13,587 downwards.
GGTCCCAGTGCCACTGTCACCTCCCCCTGCAGCGCCCGCTACATTCAACCTGCCCACGCCATCGGGGCTGGCCTCCTCCTCGTCCTCCTCCTCGTCCTTAAAGTGCTTCTCCTGGCCGTTGCGCCGGGCGTCGGGGGAGCCAGGTGCGGCGGGAGCACCAGGTGGTGCGGGGGCTCCTGTGACGGGGTCGGGCCCCCCGAGCCCCCCGCCCCGGACTCGGGGCTTTCGGCCTCGGCGTGAGGGAACGCCGTTGCAGCCGTCCTTCTTGAGGTGTCTGTGCAGGTGGTCGGAGCGGACGAAGGTCTTGCAGCAGCTGTCGCACTGGTAGGGGCGCAGGCCAGTGTGCACGCGCATGTGGTTCTTCAGGTCATAGTTGTGGGCAAAGGCGGCCCCGCACTGCTGGCACAGGTATGGCTTCTCGCCCGTGTGCTTCCTCATGTGCACCTTGAGCTTGTCCTGCCTGTGGATGGGGGCGAGGGTCAGCGGACGGCAAACTCCTACTCATCCTTCAAAGTTCCACCCACCTCGCCCTGCCCACTGGCCTGGAGGTTAAAACGGTGCCGGATTCAGACAAGGAGCCAAGGCTTATAGTTCTGAGAATGGCTGAATCTCCCCGAACCCTTTACTCACAGAGAACAAGAAAAGCCTCTTGCCTGGGGCACCGCCAAGTGGCAGGGGCATTCATTCACACCACAGGCATTTATTGAGCGCCCGCTGAGTGCAGGCCCCATTCAAAGTACTGAAAATTCAGCAAGGAACAAGGCAGGATGCTGGGGTGCTTGGTAACAGAAGGCAGGACCAAATCCTTACCCCACGGGCTCATCCCCACCAAATTCCCCTTACCCTACTCTAGTCACAGGGGAGGTCAGCCCAACATGCTCAGCATGGATCTGCCCCAGGGTCTTTGCACATGCTGAAGCTTCTGCCCAGAGCACTTTTTTTCTCCCAGATCTTCACAGTCTAATTTTGGCTCCACTGTCACCTCTTTTGAGAGGTTGCCCTGAGCACCCCCCAGCTTTACGACACCACCGTCTGATTCTCCTATTTGTACACTGGTTTCCTCGTAGACTACGGCCTGAATCAGCAGGGACTGGCAGTGATTCCAGGGCTCCTGCCCTGAACTTCTCACCCCACAGGGGACAGTGTGGACCCAACTCAGCTTGGGCCCTTTAGTCCACAAAGCTAATCACCGTCGTATGAGGTCTGGGGTGACTACATCCATGTGTACCACTCTGCCCTATGCAGAAGCCACTGGTCGCATGATGCCCCTGAGTTCTTGAAATGTGGCCTGTTCAAAAAGCACAAGAAGCACCCTAAATTCTTGAAGATTTCATCTGCCTGATGCAATGTAAACTGCTCATTTGTAATTTTGTATATCAATTACATGTTGAAATGGATCTACTGGGTTACAGAGAACTAGATCAAAATGACTTTCACCTATTCCTTTTACTTGTTAAAGATGTGTTTGCCACAAAATCTAACATCAGCAGGTGACTCTCATGGTATTTCTACTGCACTATGCTGATCCACACTGGTGGGGGGATTCCTCTGTGCAATCTGCAGCGGGGAGTGCCCCTAGGTCTGTCTCCAGAGCCCTGGTCAACATCGGTCTGGCTCCTTGCTGCAGCCTCTTGAGCCTTCTGGATTTCTTCCAGCTGACACCAACTAGACTGACACACTCCTAATCATCCTTCAAAGCCCCATCTCGAATGTTCCACTCCCTCCAGAAAATCCTTTCCAGCCTCAAAGGCCTGGCTCCCCAGCCTCAGGTCCCTCTCTCTGTGGTACTGACCAGAGAGCTGGTGCCCCTACTTGCTCTAACTCCCAGGACCCCCACTGTCCCTTTGCAACCAGATCTCTGGCCTCGTTATTCCCATGTGAGGTAAGAGAATGGGGCCACAGTGAACTCATCACTCCCTGGAGTCTGCTACCAGCAAGGGGACAAAACTACCAGGAACCAAAGTCCAGGAATGAGACCTCTCAGTTGCCCAAATCTCAGCATAGGGCTGCAGCTCCAAAGGATTGTTCGAGCACCGTACCGATTTCCCCAGATGATGCTCAGAGGCTCAGAGAGGGGAAGTGACTTGCTCTGAGTTGCACAGCAGGTTGGGGGCTGTGCCCAGGTGTGGTGGGAGTGGAGGCAGCCCCAGTTTCACCACCTCAAGCTCCAACCTGGGTAATTATAGCCCTGGCCGCCACAGGCCCTGCTTACTCAACTCTCATGTGTGACTCAGAGGGGCCCATGGGCTCCCCAGCTTGGAGGGAGGAGTGGGGGCAGGGGTCTGGGGTGGGGGGCAGAGAGGAGCAGGTGGGTATGTGGGAGGACCTGACCTAGTGTTCCTCTCTATGCCTCAGTTTCCCTGACTGCCAATCAGGACCAACCCTGGGTTGGGAGGTGGGGGTGGGGTGGCTGAGAGGATCCCAGGTCAAAATGAAACTGAGTCTCAGACCTATGGTTAGGAGGCCCGGGGGGCCCAGACCTTTGCTTAGCATGCTCACTTCTCCTGACCTTGGCTCACTGGGCCTCTGTCTCCCGGGCCCAGAGACCCTCCCCCAATGGTGGGGTCCGGGGTCACCTCAGAACCCCCTACTGGAGAAAGAGGTTCAGCACCCCCAAAGATTATCAGGAGCCCAGTCCTGCCAAAGCTGCCATCGACTAGATTGCCTGCCTTTCAGCAGGCACCCTTTGCCCCCTGCCTGGCACTCCTGGGCCCTGGAGTCCAAGCCACACCCTCCCTTCCTGGTCTTCTGGGGAGGGGGCTGGGGGTTTAGCTGGGGTCAGCCCCTAGATCCTGTACCCATAGGGTGGGGCCAGGAAGCTGGGACAATGGCTTCTTTCTTCAGCCTGGGTGGGTGTGGCTGGGGGAACCCCAGGGCGGGCGGGGGCCAGGGGGTGATGCTGAGTCACTCCCTGGCCAGGCCCCTGCACGCCAGCCCCCCACCAGTACGGAGCTGACACAAGAGGCCCAGCCAGCCACCTTTGGACCCTTAGACAAAACCACAAATTCTCCCCAGCCTGGCTGGCCTCAAACTCCTCCTATCCAAGGACTAGTCAAACTGTATCCCCTGTGCCCCCTTTCCTCAACTGGCGGCAGGCTCCCCCAAGCCCAACTGGCCTCAGGATCTTTGCACTGGCTGTTCCCTCTGCCTGAAATACCTTTACCAGAGGCTCCCTCCGTTGCCTCCTCAGATCTCAGTTCAAATGTCACTACCTTGGTGAGACCTCCCTATTGGTTTAAAACAGCACCCACAGCCTCCATGCAACACCCCTCCCCAAGCTCTGCTCCATTTTCCTCCCTCGCATATTTTACCAACTAATATGACCAATTTTATGACTTTTTTTGGAATTTGCTCCACTGCTACCATGGGGACTTTGGGCCACATTTCCAGGCCTAGAACAGGGCCTGGGACCCAGCTGGTGCTCCAAAAACTCAGGCAGGTAAAGCCAGTTCCCTGGGCTCATGAGACGCTTCAAAGTGACAACCACCAGAGCTCCCTGCCCCCCACAGCGCTGCTCCCCCTCACAAGGCAAACCCCCACCTCGACACAACAGAAGAGGGGGCCTCCGAGGGTCCCGCCCCCACGCACTGCTTTCAGGCACGCCTGTCCCGCCCCTACTGGAAGGCTGCACTCAACGGGGGGCACAGGGGCACCCCCGGAGTGGAGAGAGAGCCGTTTCAGAGCAGGCCGAGCAGGTGGCCTCACTTTACACGCGGAGGCGGGAAGGCCAAGGGGTCCGCGCCCCCAATCCCTGCCGCGCGCCGCCGCTCACCTGGTGAATCGGACTTTGCAGATGTTGCACTCGTAGGGCTTCTCGCCCGTGTGGGTCCGGATGTGCCGCGGCAGCTTGCCGGCGCCCTGGATGACCTTCTCGCAGATCGGGCACTTCTGGAAGGCCTTGGCCCGGATCTTCTTCTCCACCTTCTGCGACCAGGCCGGGTAGACGTCGCCGTCGTGGGCGCCGCTGAAGTACTTCAGGTAGTAGTCCACGACGCCCTTGTCGTCCACCCGAGACTCGTCGTCGCTGTCTCCGGCCGCCCCCGCCCGGCCCACCGTGGACATCATCTGCTGCAGCAGCGTGCTCGCCGCCAGCCCGTCTGCGTCGGGCCCGTCCCCGTCCCCGTCCTCGGCTGTGCCTGACAGGAAGCCCGGAGAGTCTCCCGGCTCCGGGGCCGCCTCCGACAGCGAGGCTGCCTCCTCCTCCCCGGCGCGGCCGTAGTGGCCGTTCTGGGTGGCGGCGGTCGGCGGGGCCACAGGTGGGGGGAAGAGGCCCCCGGCAGGGGTGTCCTCATCCCGCTCTGGCCACAGACCGGGGTTGCTATCACCCTCGTCCCCGTCCCCAGCCGGGGGTCTCTCAGCTGGGGGGCCCGGCCCGTAGAAGTCCAAGCCGTTGCAGTCGCCGGCAGCCACGGCAGCCACGGCGGCGGCGACGGCCTCCTTGGTGGCGTCCAGGTCATCCTCCGAGGCACCGAAGGCCGACCACGGGAAGCCGGCGGCGGCGGCTGTCGGGGGCAGGCTGTTCATAGGGTTGCTCTGGAAGAACTCGAGGTACTCCTTGGCACGAAGGAGGTTACGCTGATCAATTTGATCTACAAGGTCCAGCTGCCCGGCATCGGCGCCCGCGTCGGCTGCCAGGATCTGCCTGTCCAGGAGGTCGGCACAGACGTGGCTCACGGCGGGGATCTCCAGCAGGCGGGCAGCGCTGAGGATGTCGCCCACATTGGCCGTGCTGACGGTGAGCGTGGCGGTGTAGGCGAAGTCCATGAGGGCCGTGAGCGCCTCGGCACTGACGAAGTCGATCTCATACACGTTCTGCTGATCCACCACGGCGCCCGACGTGAAGAGCTTCTTGAAGTACTGGCTGCAGGCCGCCAGCACGGAGCGGTGGGTGGGAAACTCGCGGCCCTCCACCAGGATCACCACGTCGCACAGCAGGCCTTGCGTCCGCTGCTCGTTCAGCCCGCTCAGGATGTCGCTGCTGTGGTCGGGGAACGGAATCCCGATGGGGCCGTCCACGCCGCCGGCCATCTTCCGCGCTGAGACCTATAGCGCCGGGGAGGAGGGGGCAGCGGTGAGCTGAGAGGGTCTTTGGGAAGGAGCACCCCAGCCCGCCCCCCCGGCCGTGCCCCAGGGCGGTCAGCTGGCCCACCACTCCTTGAGCCCCATTCCCCAGCTGAGCACCACGTCAGATGCTCGCTCTAGGGCCCCAGTATTATGCTGGCGAAGCCTCGGGGCTGGAGACGCAACACCAGCACCCTCTCTGCCACTAGAGGGCCGCAGGTTGCCCATCTCAGGATCACAAAGGGAGCGCTCAATAAATACCCAGAAAAAACTTGTTTGCTACGGGGTCTGAAGGCCTCTGCGCCCTGCCACCCCAAGCCCCCGCAGCACAGCCTCTTCTGGAGAGGCAGGAACATCAGCTCAGGGGGGCAGGCTGCAGGTGCGAGCTCCCACGCGTACCCTGCCAAAGCCAGGGAATCTGACCCAAGAGCCACAGCTCTCCCCACCTGGCACCTGGGCCCGAGCCGCACTCCTGCCTCCTGGGGTGGGGGCTCATCCAAGACCTGGGGCTGTGGTGCACCCTGGTGAGGTGACAACAGTGCCTCTGTGAAACAAACTCTTGCCCTGCAGAGGCCCCCAGGACCCAGAAAGTGAGTAATGGGGGAGCCCAGGAGGACCCCCCAAGGAGGAACAGGGGTTCAAAGCCGCCTGTCTACCTGGGGCTTGCACATGTGCCCACCCGGAAGCCCCTCCCCAGCCCCGCCACCCTTGGCGGCTCAGCCTCCCGTCTGTTCAACGGGCAGAGGTCCTCGGAGAGCCAGGCCGGGGGAATCCAGCGTCTGTCCCACCCCTCTCGCCCCACGTCCTTTCTTCCGCCTTCTGGGCTGTGACTCATCCACCCACTTTGGCACTTGTGCAACCCTGGCTCCTGTCCCCACCCCTCTATCCTCTCAGGGGAGCCCCCGGCTGCCCCAAGCCACCCAACACAGCCCACGTCCTTCTGGATCTGGGCAGCCAGCTGGCCGTCTCCAGGCACAGGCCCCAGCCTGGGCCTCCCAAGGGCCGTGGGACCCCCAGCATCACCCCTGCCCAGCCAGCTCTGTCCAGCAGGGTCCCTCCTGCTACGTCTTGAGCTGAACCAGGTGGCCAGGCCCTCAAGGGAGCTGCACAGAGACCCAAAGCCAGGAAAGGCCCATCCTAACTCAGGCAGCCCCGGGTGCAGGGTCCAGGCTTCGGGGTGGACACAGAAGCCTTTGTGCGCCCCTCAGGCGGCACTACACTTCCCAGGACGCCTCTCTGCGGCCCGCCCTCCTTCCCGCCAACCACACCAGCTGCTCGCCCCCCCAGCCCTCTGTGGTGGGGGGGGAGGGGGATTGGTTCAGATGTGGTTGCTGGGAGGGGGGACGACTCCATCTGAGGCCTAGCTACTGGAAGCGTCGAAGGAGTCCTCTATGGTGACTGCCACCCCCTGCCACCATCTGCTGTCTGGCTCTGGGCCCCAGGGGCAGATGGGGCCATGGATCAGACTGGTCTCGGCCCCCTCCTTGCCCCAGGCACAGCAGAGACCTCTGACCCAGGTGACCGGTGCCCCGAGATAGCCATCCCCAGGTTCTCTCGAACCTGGAAGTATCTCCGGGGGCCTCCAAGTCAGAACCTGAGATGATCCAGCACACTCAGCCCCCGCGGCTGCTGGAGTCCTACTCAGAAGTGAAGGTGCCCAGACCCCAGCTTGCCACGGTCACCCGGGGAAGGCAGAGGCAAACCTGGACCTCAACCCCACCCACCACACTGCACTAAGTTCCAGGCCTGGGTCTCCACGCTGGGTGAGCTGGGCCTGTTGCACAGGACTGGCTGGGTCTGAGGGTCCTCGTCTCTCTCCCCTCCTACCCAAGGCCTGGGAACGCTAGCCGAGGACGGGAGCAAGACTCTCCGTTTCACAGACGAGAAAACCAAGGCCCAGAGACAGCTAGAATCCTGGCCAAGAGCACCCAGCATGGTTGACCCACAGGCTGCCCCTTCCCTCTTCCTTGCCCTGGAAACTAAACTGGCTCTGTAGACGCATGACCCACAGCCTATATCCAGGAACATACCCATCCACTGTCCACTGTGCCCCTGCCCCAAGCTCTTGGGGCCCTCCCTGAGGCAGGAGACCCTGTGAGAGGTGGGCAATGAAAAGCACCCACAGTGCACCACAGCATCGTCTCACCCACAAAGCTGGTGGCTCTTTTACCTTCAGAGGCCAGACCTGCACCTGAACCTATGAAATGCCTCCAGCGGTGGCGGTTTCCTGGGTAATGCCGAGCCAAAGGAACTTCTCTCCTCCAGAAGCCCCACCCTCAATAGCCAGGGTCTCCTGGGCACAGGCCCACACCCAAGGGGCTGTCTTTCATCACAGCCCTGCCCCCGCTGTTCTCCCTCCGTGGGGCTGCTGGATGCTGACACTGCGGCCCAGGGGCAGGCCTCGGCAGGCTCCGCCTGGGCTGGAAGTGGGTGCCCTGCTTCCTCAGGGCCCCGGCCAGGCTCCCCCACACCCAGTTCTCCCTGCTGAGCTGCACACAGTAGGGGCACAGCAAAAGGAGCTACCGGTTGAGCCAAAGACCAGAGTGGTGTGCTGGAGAGAGCCCACGCCCAAGCCCCACCCAGAGCAAGCTGGCACACCCAATACCAGGGCCGGCTGGGCCCACCTCTGCTCTAACCTAGGGTCACTGGCTGCAGCCGCTTTCCAAGACAGCAGGACTCAGCTGCACTTTTGGCTCTCTGGGGCGGGCTGTATCCTCTGTGGTCCAGGACTTCTGGGAACTAAGAGAGTGCCCTCATTCTCACATGCCGAGAGGCTCAGAGGCGACCAGACCCAGGCCGGGGCGGCCCAAGTCGAGATGCAGAGCCTCCACCTGAGCTGCCGCCACCCGACTGCCAGGGACACTCGCCGGCGAGGCACACTGCCCTGACCTGGCCCCAGAAGCAGGGGTCGTGTAGGACGGACCTCAGGATTCTGGGGAGCTCTAGGCATGGGGAACAGCAGAGGCAAAGGCCTGGAGGGTGCCTAGGAGAAAGGGGTAGGGAAGGAAGAGGCGACATCTGCGGAAGCCTCCCCAAGGTCAGATGCAAGGTGAGCACTGGGGCTGGGCCTCCTCCCACCCACACTCCTCAGGGAGAAGAAAGGGTGGCCACTGGGGTAGGCAGGTAATTGTCACCTGGTGCTTTCCTGAAGAAGTGGGGGGGGGCAACTTAATGAGGGCTTAAGACCCCTCCACACACATAGCTCACAGAGCAAAGAGCATGAAAGGAAAGCAAAGGATGGGCTCCTGTCACCCACTGTGTGCCATGCAGGGCAGCCCAGCTGAAGTGGCTCTTCCACTTCCATGCTGCCTGACCTTGGGCAGGAGGGGCTGCCTCCCCAATCTCTTTCCTTGGGGGCTCAGGATGGGAGCCAAGGGGCTGGGGCTGCCCTAGGCCAAGGGCCCCACATGCATCTATTCAGCATACTTTGCCCAAGACCCTGCTGTGTGCCAGCACCAGAACCCAAAGGCCCCACCAGGCTGCTCACTTCTCTGGTGGATGGAGCGGCTGGGAACTTCACCAGCAAATGCTATTCCAGGAACCTGACCTCCTCCCCACCTAGTATGAGCCAAGTAAGTGGGTGGTAGGACCCCAGAGGGAAGATAAGAGAGCAGAGCCATCATCTGGAAGAGAACAAAACAAGCCCAGAGAGGGTGGGCGGTTGGCCCAAGGTCACACAGCAAGTTTGGTGCCCAGGTGTGGCTGTTAGGCCCGCACCCAGCTGCCCCCGCCCCCTCCCAGCCTGTGTTGCAAGGTTGGTCCTGCTGGGTTACCCCGCCCTGACCTGGTGCCAATCCCCGCCTGGCCCAGTCTCTGGCCTGGGGTTTAATGGAACAGGATACAGAGACCCAATTGGGTGGGGGTGGGGGTAACATCAACAGCCCAGAGTGGGCAGTCAGTCCCCTGCCCTCGAAGGGCGCCCTCTGGGTATTGGTCCAGACAAGGACCTGTTTATTTTACAAGTCCATTTATTGCCCTAAATGGGGAGGGGCTTCCTGCCCAAGCCTAAAAGGGCCAGAGGCAGAAAAGGTCAAAGGTCCAGTGGGAAGTGTGTGGGGGGTGGAAGGAGGATGAGGCCACAGGGATCCCTTCTGACCCCAAACCCACGGGTGGGGCTGAGGCCCACCCTTTTCCCACACTCTGAACGCTGTTAGGAGTCAGGAAGTTCCGACCAACACCAGGTTCCAAGAGGAAGCCCGAAGAGACATTCACAGCGCCGACAGAGGAATGAGCTTCCCATCACCAGGGGTAAGCAAAGCTTGTCTCTAAAGAGTCCATCACTGTTACTCCAGCCTCAGATGAGGCGACACCTGCTTTGCCTAGAGTCCCAGGAGAGGCCTGGGTGACCTTTAGGAGACTACCCCTCTCTACTCCAGGGGGCCCCCTCCCTCCCCTGAGGCCTGTTTGTCACCTGGAGGCACCTGCACTACCTCTGCTCCTGGCCTGAGCAGGTGGAGGGCCCAGCCTGGAAGGCCCAGACAAAGGCTCACTCAGCCTGCTGGGGCTCCAGTGTCCTGTGCCCACAAACCCAGCCAGTTCCCTCCCATTAAACACATCTCGATGGGAGGTGGGACCCGGCCTTGTTTTCCAGTCAAACCAGAAAGGCGTGGGTGGGGACGCTTCCACAGTGGCCATCCACAACCTGCTGGGGGACAGATGGAGGGGCTGGTTCTTTGGCCACGCTCCGCGCCAGCACCAGATTCGCCACAGGATGCTTTCTGAGCTCTGGGGCTCTGAACTCAGGACCCGGGGCCCAAGGACAAGGGCTGCTCCTCAACGGGGCTTATAGGGCCTAGTCTAGACCATCTCAAGAGAAACACATCACCCATCAACCCTAACGGCTCCAGGAGGGAAGGTCTGTAATCATTCCCTCCCTGTACAGGTGGGAAACTGAGGCTCAGAGTCGGGAAGCGACTTGCCCAGGGTCACACAGCAGAGCTGGGTTTGAACACGGGCTATCTGGCTTAGTCCTGCCTAACTAGTCCTCCCAGGACTCCTCCCTCCCTAGCCCCACAAACTTCCTCTAGGTAGGAGCAGGGAACTAAATCCCCCACCCAGGGCGCCTGAGAATTAAGAATGGCTTATTAGTGGCCCAGAAAAGGGAGGGGTCTGCCAGAGGTAACACAGGGAGCCGGGGCAGGGCCCAAGTCCAGCTGACATGTGTGAACTCCAAGCAGGGGCCTTGACCCCTTGGGTCATCAGGACGGAGATGCAGAACAGCTCCCTTAGGCCCTGACACTGCACAGTCACTCAACAAACATTCCTGGGAGACCACTAAGCAAATCTTGAGGAAGACAGCAAGGGGCCTGAAGGGAATCTCCCTAGTGTACTGACAGAAAACAGAGGCTGGCAGAGGGATATGAGCTTCCTAGGTGGACCTCAGGGGGAAGCGCAGGCCTGGCTGGGACTGAACCACACTGGCCTCCACCCAAGCCTGTTCCTCTGGTCTCTGCTGCCCAGAGCTGCTGCAGGGCATTTGATGTTCTATCAGGTAGAGGCCTGGAGCACAAGGTGACAGGTAGGAGGTGCTGAGTGTCTCAGACAGACCAATACACAGAATCCCTGCCGCGCGCCCTGAGCCCATACAGTACTTCCTCCTCAAGGGAGAGAAGAACACAAGTAGACAGATCTGCAGGCACCACTGGGTGGACCCTATAACCCCATTTTGCAGGTGTGGGGAGGATGCTCAGGCTCTCAGAGGCCAACGGGCCCCCCCAAGGTCAGAGTAAGTGGGTAGGCACTGAAAAACCCAGTGCACCCCTTCCCAGGCCTTGCTCTGCTTTAGAGGGACTGGCCCTGAGTCTTCATTCTTGTGACATTACCTCAGTCTCCTCAGGTATAATGGGTCATAAAACCCATAAAACCCTGCCTGTCTCTGGGGGGAAAGTACAGAACTATGGCTCAGAAACGGAGTAACATAAAAGTGCCTGCCAGTCATAGTCACTGAAGGCTGAGAGGCAGCTGGGGCTCACGCTGTGTGACCTTGGTTACCTGGAGGCCTCTCTGAGTCTTGCTGTCCTCTGCACAGAGTTTGATAAGCCCTAGGGAGGCTCTATTTGGCTGACAGGTGCCTGCGTCAAACTCTGGGCCCTCTTGGAAGACAAGTGGGCAGGTGCCCCTCAGCTGTGACAATAGGGAGGACTTTGGACACATCATCCAAGTGGGAGACAGGACCACAGGGGTCGGGCCCAGCTCCAGCTGGGTGACCTTAGGCTGCTCTCGTCCCTGGGCCTCAGTCTCCCCGTCCCCACGGCGCACCTGCTCTGAGGTTCGCACTTGTGTTTGGCTTTCATGGGGGCCTCGGTTTCCTCACATGGCAGTGGGACCTGCTACCAGCCTGAGTGTGCTGTGGCTCAGAAGACCCCTCGTAAGAGAGAGGAGAAAAAGCAAACACCAGAACCAGCTACTGCCCCAAGAACCTTCCCAACTAGGTAAAGGATGAGCCGCGCTCAGCGGGACTTCTGCACAGGAAGAAGGGCACTGGCTCCCTGCAGCCACTGCTGTCCTCCCAGAGCCTCTGCTGAGAGGTGCGTGGCTCCTGGCCCAGGCTGGGGCGCTGACTGGCCACCCCACAGCCAATCAGAACTGAATAATAAATACCCCCCCAAAGTGACCCATGAATTAAAATTTCAGTGTCCTGGTGGCTCTTCTTTCCCTCATTAGGCATGCGGCTCCCAGGGCTATGCCGTGGGCTCCTGCCCCCTCCCCCTCCCCCAGGCTCCCGTCTCCACAGCAATGGCTGGTGGTAAACAGAGCCCCGAGCCCAGCAGATAAATGCCAGGCTGGGCGTGCTCTAGGCGCCCCACTGGGGGTGACCCCAGGGGGAAAATGTCCCCTGCCTGGAGCCCTCAAGGCCCGGGTAGCAGTCTGGCCCAGGCTTGGCCCCAACCTGGACTCCCTGGAGCCTCTCCCAAGCCCAGTTTTGCCAATACGAAGTAATCAGCTGGTGCTGGGGAGGCCCCGGAGTCGGAGTCAGGGAGCGGTGTACTCATGCTGTGTCTTAGCCCCGCTGGGGGGGCTGACATGGAATCCTGGACGCCCTCTCCCGCAGGCCCTGCTCCCAGTGGCAGCTGGCAGAAGGGAGGAGCAAACCAAACCCGCCACCCATGGGTGAGCCAGGTGGGCACGCCCGGGGAAGGGGCACCGACACCTCTCTCACTTCCGCTGCCAGTTCTGGGGAGAAAGGAGTTGCTTGCCTCCCCCTGCCACTCTGCCAACTGCTGGCTGCATTCCCCAAACATTTAGTGGGCGCCGACTGGGTGCCCGGGCCTGCTTGGACAGCAGTCTCCTGCTGCGGTCCACCAGACTCCCCCGCCAGGGAGTGCGGGCAGTGGCTCCCAGAACACGCAAAAAGCCTGGGTCAGGGGACGCGACGGCCCCGCTTAGCCCCTACCTGATTCCCAGGCCCGGGGCTGGGGGGAAGGGGCCGGTTCCCTGGAGGAAGAGCAAGGGAGGGGACCGGATCCCACCAGCTCACCCCTCCACTGCCCGGGCTCAGGGTTCGCACGTGGTGGTGGCGTCAAGGGGAAGGAGGGGGGTCCGGGCCAGAGGAGACGGGGTCACGCGCTTTGGGGGCGCAAGCAGGGGAGAAAAGTGCTCTCTCTCTCCTCCCTGGGGGCTGGGGCCGGGCGGCCGCGCGGGTACTGTGAGGGACAAGGCCGGTCCCCCCACCCAGGGCTGAGTCAGGCCCGGGCGGGGGCAGGAAGCGGCCCCCTCCCCCGCCCCGGCCGCAGAGCGCGGTCCCCGCCCCGGCCCCTAGCCGCGCCGCCCGCGCGGGGGACTCCTACCTCCTTCCCGGGGCAACGGCGAGGGGGCCCGGCCCCGGTGGCGGCGGCAGTGGCGGCGGCGGTGGCGGCGGCTGCGGCTGGGCTGGCTCTCTCCGAGGGGCCGGGAGGCGGCAGTGAGCCTGGCCCCGCGCCACCCCCCGCCGCCGGCGGCCAATCCCCACCCGGACTGGGGGGAGGGCGATGCAAATTACCCCGGATCTGGGTCCGCCCGCCCGCCTCCCCCACGCCCGGGCCCGGCCTGCACTAGGCCGTGCATCCCCGGGCTCGCCTGTGCCGCGCGGCCGCCCTGGCCGCCGCCCTCCCCGGGAAGGGCCGGGTGGGTGACACCCCCCCGGGACGGGGGGCCAAGGGGAGGGGGGCTGGGGACGGTTACACAACCAGGCGGGGAGGGGCCCCGGGGCGGGGAGGGGGCCGGCCTGCGGGCCGCGCAGCCGGAAGCCGGGGACCGCCACCAGCCCCCGGCGAGGAGAGCCGGGCTCCAGGCCCCGCCCCCGGACCGGCTGGGCCCGCCCCCGCGCCGCGCCGCGCGATCGGCCCGCATCCATTGGCTCTCCGGCCCGCCGCTCACCGCCCCTCCTCCGCACCGCCCCTACCCGCGGGCCGCGGCGGGCCGCCGCCGCGGGGCACCCTGGGAATTGTAGTCAAAACCTCCAGTCACCTGCCGCCCGCAAGCTGCGGGGGAACTACGACGCCCAGAGGCCCTCGCGGTCGTGCCCGCCCACTCGGACACCCCACCCCT
>PVIJ01002860.1:20938-149089 GCA_004024925.1 Scalopus aquaticus | reverse complement strand
AGAAGAAAAGCAGATGGCCAACAGATACATGAAAAAATGCTCAACATCACTTATAATCAAGGAAATGCAAATCAAAACCACTATGAGATACCACCTCACACCTGAGAGGATGGCACACATTAAAAATACAGGCAACAACAAATGCTGGAAAGGATGTGGAGAAAAAGGAACTCTTCTACACTGCTGGTGGGAATGTGAATTAGTCCAATCACTATGGAAAGCTGTATGGCGATTCCTCAAACTGCTCAACATAGAGCTTCCATACGACCCAGCAATACCACTATTGGGAATCTACCCAAAGAACACAAAAACACTAATCCGAAAGGATACATGCACCCTTATGTTCATTGCGGCACTGTTCACAATAGCAAAGATATGGAAGCAACCCAGATGTCCAAAAATAGATGACTGGATCAAGAAGATGTGGTACATATACACAATGGAATACTATTCAGCATTCAAAGAAGATAAACACATGAAATTTGCAGCGACATGGATGGAATTAGAGGGGATCATACTCAGCAAAACAAGCCAGAAAGAAAGAGAAAAATATAGAATGGTTTCACTTATAACAGGATTATAGGGAAACCAAATAGGAGAGAGACACTTGGGAGGGTGAGAGGAGGGGGAGGATAAGGGCACAAAATGGAGTAGAAAAGAACACAAGGGACTATGGAGATGGATCACGGGTGAACTGATGGTGGGTTACCCAAGGGGAATACAAAATGTAAATGATATAAATAACAATAAAAATATATATTAAAAAAAGAAATTTAAAAAAAAAGGAGTTTTAGATAAATTAATTACCTCCAAGTATTTCAATGAGCTGGGCAGCAGGAATTGAAAACAAAAACTTTTAATCACAGAAAAAACACTCAGCATACTCCCCATTAATATGGGGATTATAGGGGCAAAGAAATTACAGTATCATAGAATGAGAGGTCTCTCATAAGGTAATTATTCCTCTAGATGATTTTAGGCTTGGTTATAAAGTTCCCTACATCATTTTTTGTTTAAAGATTTCTTGATTTTTGCATACAAGCTGGGGTGCAGGCCAGAGGTGTGGGGTAGTGAGAGGGTTCACCAGAGACAGAGTGGGGAGCAGAACAGGTAGATCCACTGAAATACACTGCTGAAGGGAGCAGCGGACAGGGAGGAATCTCCCCCACCAGGCATCAAACTGGCACCACAGCCGCTGACAGCTCCACACTTAACCCATTGTGCCACCAGGGAGGCCCTCCCTACATCATTCTTGACCTAAAGTGAAGCTGATATTTGGAGTACACCTGAAAGGGGAATTTGAAGATTTGATTGGACTTTCTAGTGTCTTCCCATCCAGCTGAGTGACCTCTATTTTAAAGAAAGGTTCTGAGGCTGTGAGGGAAAATATTTGGTTGCCAACATACCTGTAGCTGAAAAGTTACTACAAAAGGAACAACAGAAATGGCAATATCTGCTAGAGTAGCCAAAATTGGGAAGAAGTTGTGGAGAGACACTCAATTTGGCATAACAACAACGATGAAAAGTGAGTTGAAGGAGGCTGATAGCTCAGTATTTTGACAAGAATAGAAACACCATGAAATGAGAGTGAGGAGATCCTAGAAAAAGGAATGTTTAAATAAGTAAGGAGATTCTTTCCACTTATGTCTAAGTTTCCCTAATGGATTATCTCTTAAGAAAATGATAAGCACTCCATCAAATAGAACTCTTGGTTGAGGCAAAACTCCCATTCTTTCCCTTCTTAATATTATCACAGTTAAGTCAAATACAATGGTGTGGACAAATTTCCACAGCCTTAGAGTTTGAATAAAAAAGCATTTAGAAAAGAGGAGAACAGAGAAGAAAGAGTGAGAATAAAGTGATAATTCAATTGGTAGTCCGAGGAGATGGAGTAAAGACCAAAACAAATAACCTAAAAGGAAAAGTAGCAAAAGATAACAAGATTCCATATTTGCACTCTAGACAAAGATATATGAGGAAAATTCTTCTTCTTCAAGCAGAGGAGAATAGATTGGGAAGATAAAAACAAAATGAGGGAGAATATATGGAACTGAACCCCACTTCTTCCTCGGCACTCTGGAATATTCTAGAACTGTACTATGCAATATGGTAGTTGCCACCACCCACATGCGGTCAATAAAGTTAACAAATTAATAAAATTTAATTTGCAATAATTACATTTTACATATTCAATAGCCGCATGTGTCTAATTTTACTATATTAGATGGTACAGATATAGAACATTTCCATTATCATAGAAAGTTCTATTGGATAGCCCGATCCTAGAGCAAATAAAAAATCTCTCCAGACAGGATTAATAAAAGCATGGGTATAAGGAGTAAATACTAAGGAATGAAGGTTACCCTGGTGTCAGTTTTCTCATATATAAACCTGAGCATCAGAAGAGAAGTCAGTTACAGCTCACCTGAAACAAGAGGAAAGTTCTCATATGAACATGATCAGAAAGTATATTCTTTACATATACTTTGCTGGGGAGAAAACTATTTAAACATGTCTTCCAGATAACTTAGGTAAATGAAAACAAAGAATTTAACAATGGAATAATTTGGGCATGAAAACTGAGGGTGAACCTTAAAACCAGCTAAACATAGAACTAAGACTAAAGCATTATTGTAGATGGACAAAATAAAATTAAATGTCAAGAAAAACCTTTGGCAAAGGAGAACAATAGTGTGAACAACATTGAGTACCTATATTCTGGTCCTATACTGTCAGATTTTTTTTTTTTTGAGCATGTATAATAAATTGGTGGAGACAGTGAAGGTTGAATAATTGAACATTATTTTCCTAATAATGTACAGGTGGGAAGCACTAACAATTTCTTTTGTTACTGATGTGTTGAGATAGTTTATTAGTCTAGGTATTTGAGTATGTATTGTTAGAATACCGTGTATACATTCTAACTTATTGGGGAAATGGAAAAAAGTAAATTAAAGACATTTATAAAACACTATATAATAAACAAAAGGAAGTATAAAAACTAAAAGCATAAGAAATATTTATGGCATGTCACCTTTTAGAGGCCAAAGCTTTACATTAGTTAAAAGAACTAAGCACACATTAAATAACTATAGAAAACACAAAATGCAGTTTTTATAAAATTTATATACTTCTCATAAGCAAATTGGGACAAAGATTTGTCAGGTAATACCAACTAAAACAATACTGAATCTTGTGCATGTACCAAGAGAGAACTCAATTTCAGAAGCAATAACTGGACAAAAATGATACTTTGATTTTAATGAACAGTTTCATGATTAAAATATATTTATGATCCTTGATACACCAAATAACATAAAAATAAATATATCCAATGAATGGTTTAAAACATGTAATGAATATGTGAAATGACAGGGGGATTTTTAAGACATCTTTTTTGAGAGATCATTTGGGGAAAAGATAAGTACAAATCATTAATTCCTTGAATTACAAATATTTCTTGAATATGTTTGGCATTTTGCCAGGCTCTGATATAATCAGGAAAATATAGCCCTTTAACTTTGGAACTTAATGTATACGGAAAAGCAGATTCATAAAGATGCATCTATATGTAGGGGGTGAACTAAGAATATCATGCATAAAACTGCAAAAATTGAGGATCAGATGGCTTTAATGGTGCATTTTACCAACCGTTCCTTCTCAAACTTTGCAAAAAAAAAAAAAAATGAATAAGAGGGAAGGCTTTCTAACTCCTTGCATAAGGCCAGTGTCACACTGATACCAAAACCAGACAAGGACAACACAAAAATAGAAAATTACAGGTCAATATTTCTGATGAACATAGATACAAAGATCCTAAACAAAATATTAGCAAACTGAATTCAGCAATACTTTAAAAAGATAATACACTACACAAAGCAGAATTTATTCCAGGGAAGCAAGGATGACTCAACATATACAAATTCATCAGTGTGATTCACAGAATCAAGAAAATGAAAGACAAAAATCATGATCATCCTAGTGAATGGTATAAGGGGGAGATATATCACGTTTCCTCAAAGGGGGGAGATCCAATTGTGGGAAGAAATCAATTCTCACCACTTTATTCTGTACTTCTAAGAAAAGGAAAATTTCCAACAGGATTTTATGGCGTGGGAGTTTAGAGCTTATTGGCAAAGTTATTTAAAAATTCCACCAGGGACAAATTGGTGAGAAGAATGAATTTAAATACCTTTTCAATTTTTATATTTACAAGTGTAGTGTTCTCTAGTCAAGGACCCCAGTAATGTACCCGCAACTGAACAACTTGTGTTTATAACTCATTACAAAACAGGAAGGTACTCATGGATATCAGTAATAGGATGTGTGTTGTAAAGGCCCTATTATTAGATTTGGGCTTTGGCTGGGTGATTGTGGGGTGTGTCCAAGAAAAATAGAAGTTTGTTCTGGATTGAATGCTATCAGAAAATGGGGACAATTCTGCAATGAATATCTTAACAAATCGTAGGTATAGGGTGAACCAGCTAGAGTGAGACAAACTGTCATTGGTAAAACAGAAAAAGTAGTTTCACGCATATTAAACAGGAGAGGGGGGTGTTTGGTATTTTCTGGAATTCACAGTGATAGAGACTCTTTTTCAACTTTACTATGAAGTGGTCTTTTCTTGCCTCACTTTATCATGGTTTTGCAATGACTTGTCTGAGGTGGTTTTTCTGTAAGACTATTTATGTCCCAGAGGAGAACAGCATAGCCTAGCTTTCAGTGACTGGCCTACTTTTAATAACTCCTGGGTCTGCTTGTAAATGTCAGGCTAGTTCCTGGATTCCAGAAGCTGCTACTTTTCCTTCTCACAATCATATCTGGATGAATTCTAACATCATTTCTACTTTTTAAATGAGTTTTAAGTTTCTTGTTCTGTTTTTCTGACTTCTTCTTGAAGCTATAGACCTGTTTTTATTCTAATAGTAGTTACCCTTCAACATTTTAACATACTTTACCTAAAAACCTGGTTGGCCAATGCATCTATTCTCTTGTGGAGCTTTGGAATATTATTTAATTTCTCATGTTATTGCTTCTATTTTAGTTTCATCTCATGTTTAAACACAACAGATTATGTCATTTGTAATACTGTGAATAATCAATCCGTATTTAAATTCTACCAGAATATGTCTAATTCTTCATTCATACTTCTTTATATACTCCTACCTTTTCCTGGTTACATTTTTTTTTCTATTTATTTCTTTTTGGAGTTCCTTTTATGAGGAATTTGTAATGATCTTGGGAATTGACTCTTCCCATTCAGTACAATACTCTGAAGATTCATCTTGATTGTGTGTGTCAGTAGTTTATTTTGTGTTATATTTCTGTATAAGGATATACCACAGCTTATTGAATAGTCACTTGTTGAAGAACATCTACATTATTTTCAGTTTTAGGCTATTATAATTAATGTTGCTATAAACATTTGTGTGAAAGTTTTTCTGTGACAACACATTTTTATTTCTTTGGAGTAACTGCCCAGGAATGTAACTATTAGTTCTGAAACTGCTAGGTTGTATAGGGATATAACACCCCTTGAAAATAGGTGGCCTGCTTACTCCCACTTTATTATTGTTTTTCAAAATTGGTTTAGTTGTTCTAGTTTCTTCTCTTTTCATATAAATTTTATAAGTCTTTCCCAGCTATATAAGTAGTCTGTTGGGATTTTAATATAAATATCATTAAACTTGGATATCATTTTGGGGAGAAACAATATCTTTAATATATTGAAATTATATCTTTCCAAAAGTTTGCTTTTAATTTTTTTTTCCTATTTCAGCATCTAGATTGACCAGAACTCTGTTAAGTAAAAGTGGTTAGAATGTATAACCTTGCCTTGTTCATGATCTTAAGGAAAAACATTTAGTGTTTCATCATTAAGATATTAACTATAGGTATTTTACAGATATTATTGTTGAAAATTGAGGCCATTCCCTACTAGTCCTCAAAATGAACACTGAATTTTTCTGAGTGTTCTTATCTGAATTAATGTTGAATTTTGCCAGCTATTTTTTTTCTGTGTTAACAGATTTGATCATATGAATTTTCTTTTTTTTAAGCTTTTTTTTTTTTTTTGGTAAATTATATTAGTTGATTGTCTCATGTTGAAACAGTCTTGCATTCTTGGTCATGCTGTATAATTCCTTTTATATATTGCTAATTTTTTTTAAACAAATATTTTGTGATAGACTTTTGCTTACATATTCACGAAGGGTATTTGTCTGCAGTTTATCTGTGTAGCCTTTCTCTGATTTTAGAATCACTGTAATACTAGTTTCATAAAGTAAGCTGGAAATTATTTTCTCCTTTTCTATTTTCTAGGACACATTACATAAAATTAGTATTAATCCTCTTTAAGGCTTTCACTAGGATTCCCCAGTGAAACTATCTGGGTAGGGAGAATTCTACTGGGGGGATTTAAGCATAAAATGCACTTTCCTTACTAGTTATATGACTGTTCAAATTACCATTCTGTATTGAGTGAACTATGTGTTTTTAGAATACAAAATTCTTTCCTCGACCACCTCCATTCTACTTTTGAGTTCTTCTATTGTTTATTTTAGTTACTGTATTTTTCATTTTTTAAATTTTTATTTGGTTCATACATATATTTATTATTTTCTTTGCTGAGGCTATTTTGTTGCAGAGACTTTCTAGTGTTTCATCTCAAGCATGTTTGCAGTTCTTTATGGAAGCCTTTTAATGATGACCACTTAAAAATCTCAGTAGATAATTCTAACAAATGTCATTTTATGGCCTTTATGATGAGCTGGAAGCAATCCAAGTGTCCAGGTACAGATGAATGGACAAACACAATGAACTATCAGCCAGTCTTCAGAAGAACTGAGTTTTTGACACATACTTCAACATGGATGAAACTTGAAGACATTATACTTAGTGAAATTAGCCAATTGCAAAAAAAAAAAAAAAAAGATTAATATTGTCTGATACTTCTTGCATGAGGTTTCAAAGTAGTCAAAATTATAATAACAAAGCAGAATAGTGGTTTCTGGGGTGGGGGGATGGGGAACAATGGAAGTTACTGCTTAACATTCTGGAGATAGATGGTGGTGACGGCTGCATAGAACGTGAATATGCTTAATATTACAGATCTGCACAGTTAAAAATGCTAAATTTTGCTATCTGTATTTTACCACAATAAAAAATACAAGAAATCCATATAAGTCTAGTCAAATTGCTAGAGCAGTTATTAATATAGTTATTAATTTCCAAGTGTATAAAGTGTCAAACCACAGACACAAATATTTTGCAAAATATTATACAATTAATGGTAACAGGGAATAAACTTCTGCCTCCTATTTTCTAGTAAAAAAAAAAAATTACTTTCTCTTCTACATATATAAAACATTTTACAAGTCCACTGTAGGGCTCAGAATAAGCTCAGTTTATCATCACTAAGGTCACTAAACAAAGCAACTGGTAATTTGGAGAAGATAATCAAATCTATTTATCTATTTTCAGGAGTAAGTCATGTGCATGTCAAGAATGTCTAATTGGTAAAATATGTGCTCCTCAATGGTAACTAGTAATGATCTGAAGCACAGTATTTTTTTTTAATTGTATTGTTAGCTTCTGGAATGATCTTGAGTGGGTTTGTTTTCAGTGTTAAGATCAGCAATTCTGGATGTCTCTTCCATCATCGCCAAAAGTAAAGAGAATGAGAGAAATTGCTCTTGTGTTTGTGCTGCTTTTCAACTCTGAGTTCTGATTAAACTAGTGGATGGAGCTTGGTAAACATGTGTGTGTGTGTGTGTGTGTGTGTGTGTGTGTGTGTGTGTGTGTGTGTGTGTGTATATATATGATTATATATATGCACATATATGCAGTTCATATTTTCATATTTACACAATATTTTTATAATTATCTTGCTTAATAGATATTTATACATACAATGTGTGAGGCAGAGAGAGAATGAAATAGAGGAAAAGAAGGGAGAGGAAGGGTGAGTACACTGGATCTGCTTTGGTTTGAGATCTTACTCACCATAACATAGATTTTAGATACCACTTGTCTTGAGAAATGCTAGAAAACTTTCACAGACAGAAAGAAAAATGAGGAAATGATATGCTTGCCCTTCAATGATGAAGGAGCATAATTTTGGGGTTTAGCTGTACATTTATGTGCTGTTAATCAAAAGCAGATCTATAAGGTATTGATTGGGTTACTGGATAAACCCTTAGCATTCGAACACTTGTGTATAAACTATCAAGATTCCATTTGACAAAGGACACACATAACAACCTAAGATACAATATTCTAATTGAAATAACTACCACTGCTAGGGATCAAATTAAACAGCTATTGTAAAATTGCTAAATATTTTTCCTTAATGTAGACATTAACTTTTATGTATACTTTAAAACTGATATTGCCTAGTCTAATTAGGTCAAATAAACAAAAAAGAAAACTAACTCAAGTCAAATCAGTTAGCAATCTGGTTACCATTGGGAGAAGCTATCAGTGAAGATTACAGGCTTATCAACGAATTCCCTGACCTTAAGAGCAACTGTGAGAGAGTAACTCAAAAGAACATAAAAATTCTGATCCTTAATAAAGTTAGGATTTAGTCCTATTTAGTCCTGGGATATCCAGGTCCAGTATAATAATAATATACTAGGTCTGTTATCTAAATAATTAAAAATTATTAAAGTTATTTAAAAATTAAATTTATAATTATTTAAAAAAATTAAAATTTAAATAACGCTAGTCAACATTGAGAGTGTAACTGACTTAAAAATGCCCTAATCTGTAGTATCTTAGTGTGCTGAACATGAATATAACCCTGAAATTTTTTTATTAGCTCTCATTTTGAAGATATTTCATATATTTCATTTTATATGTTTCACCATGTAAATTTATCCAGTAGGACAGCAACAACATCCTAAATCAGCCTAGAATGATGTAATATTGCATCGCATTGCATAATACCATCGTGCACACATCATCCAGAGTCGATTGCATCATTTTCTGATGCAATGCAATACTACTGCTAGATGGCTGCTGAAGTAAGCTGACATCAGCAGTGCACTATAGAAAGCCCTGTCAGAAAGGTTGAGCACTGAAAATATTTCAGACTTTGTGCAAGACAGCTTAAGCTACTGTTCCATAGAACTGTTATTATTTTATCCATTTAGGCACAATACAGAACAGTAATGCCTCGAAAGTGCGTTAATAGCATTGGACAATTTCTGCTATATTTCTGGGGAAATGACATTTGCAAACCAGAAGAAAAGTATCATTGAAGTGAAGTGACATTTGCCAACCAGAAGAAAAGTATCATTGAAGTGAAGTGAAGAAGGCTTTTCATCTTTACTTCAGATGCAAGGTTAGTGACCAAGACAAGCCTTGGGTCCCGCATATATGCTGTGCTACATGTACAACACAGCTTTCACAGTGGTTCAGTGGCAAAAGACCTTCAATGCCGTTTGCAGTCCCCATGGTGTGGACAGAGCCAAGCAACCACATAAAAGACTGTTACTTCTGCTTTGTTCCTCCTCTTTCTGGTGGAATAACGAAGCAAAAGAAGTTGAGAAGAGTCTACCCAAACATTCCATCTGCATTGAGATCAGTTCCACATGGTGAGGGACTTCCTATTCCAGAACCTCCAGCAGAATATTCTCTTGATTCATCTGATGAGGACAAAGGTGAGCCCACCTGTTCTTCTCCTGTTCCATCAGCATGCAGTGATCCAGATTTTCCCTGTGGTGCATCATCAACCCCATACAAACACAGGAAGAACTAAATGACCTGGTTCATGATTTGGACTTCTCCAAGAACAAGGCAGAATTGCTAGGATCAAGACTCCAACAATGGAATCTTCTAGAAGAAGATGTCACAATAACTTTCTATCGAAAGCGCCCACCAGCATTTGGAGCCTTTCTTCAGAAAGGAAAGTACTCTGGGATTCTGTTCCAATATTGAGGGCCTCATGAATGCCTTAGAAATCACTCAGGACCCACAAGAATGGAGACTATTTCTAGACTCTTTGAAACTGAGTCTTAAAGCAGTGCTTTTGCACAATGGAAACCTTCTTCCCTCTATTCCAGTAGCGCATGCTGTCCACATGAGACATACGACCACTTAAAGCAGCTACTGAATTCCATTGAGTATAGCAAGTACAGCTGGCATTTCTGTGGTGATTTGAAGCTAGTTGCTCTTTTAATGGGACAGCATCAGGGATATACAAAATACATTTGTTCCTTATGTGAGCGGGATAGCCGAGCAAGTGAACTGCACTACTTGTGGAAGGAATGGACTCGCAGACAAAATGTAGCAGTTGGAGAGAATATCCAGCACTCAGCTCTGGTCGAGGCTCACAAAATCCTGCTACCAACCGTTCACATCAAACTTGGTGTGATGAAGAATTTCGTGAAAGCCATGGACCGGACCTCGCCAGCTTTCCTATACCTGCATGAAAAATTTCCTCGACTCAGCAAAGCAAAGATTAAAGAGGGGGGTTTTGTGCGTCCTCAGATTCGAGAGCTCTTCACAGATGACCGGTTCAACAACTTGCTGCAGGGTGATGCGAAACAAGCATGGAATACTTTTCTCCTAGTGTCTACAAACTTTCTTGGGAATGTCAGGGCAGAAAACTACAAAGAACTAGTAGAAGACATGCTGATGCAGTATCAGAAACTTGGCTGCAATATGTCTCTAAAGATCCACTTCCTTCATTCCCATCTGGATTTCTTCCCTGAAAACTGTGGTATGGTTAGTGATGAACATGGCAAACATTTTCATCAAGTTATCACATCAATGGAACAAAGATACCAGGCAAAATGGTCCACTACAATGCTGGCTGACTACTGCTGGACACTCCCCAGAGATGCTCCTGAACAGCTGTACAAGAGACAAGCGAAGAAATCTAAGAAGTAGTCTATGACTTGATTTTTTACGGGTATTAACCGTAGGCCTATGACTACTGTCATGCATTTCATGATGTAAACATCAATTTATTGCAGATTACAAAAAAAAACTAGAGCCAAAATTTGAATTTGACTGTCATATCCATATTGAGTACATACAAATTGATAGGAAATGACTAATTTTATTTCAGTGGCATGACTTGCGTAAAAATTTGTTGAACAGTGTAATATACTTAATGTTTTTTTATGGTCCTAACCTCAGCTTCTGAGAACCTATCTTACCCCTAGGATAGGTCCTGGATATCAGCCAGTTCTTAGACCTAGAGATCCAAGGACTAAATAGCACTAAATCCTGATTTCATTCAAGATAGAATTTTTATGTTCTTTTGAGTTACTTTTCTATGTTACTCTTAAGGTCAGGGAATTGGTTATTTTCTTCTAGCCCCAATTCCAAGTAGATACTGAATAAATGTTAGGAAGGGAAGGAAGAGAAAAAGGAATGAAAACTTAACTCTAAAGCTGAGAGATTTGGATTTGTTGAATACACACACCTTCAAAGAATATTTACATATGTAAAATAAGCACATGAAAAAATTGCTCATCAGCATTCATTATTGGGAAAATGCAAATCAAAACCACATGAGCTATTATCTCATACTGCTGTATTAAAAAGACCAAAAGCAACATGTGTTAGTGAAGGTGTGGAGAAAAGGAAAATGTTCTACACTATTGGTGAGAATGTAAACTGGTGTAGTCTCTATGGAAACAGTATGGAAGTCCTTCAAAAAATTAAAACTACTTTATGATCCAGATTCCACTTAAAGGTATCTAAAGAAAATGAGGGCCTCTCTGGTGGCTCAACAGGTTAAGTCTAGGCACTACAAAGTTATCTGCAGCTACTGCAGCATGAATTCCATCCCCGGCCAGGAAGCTTCCCACATGGTACAGCAGACCTCTGCTGCCATGCCCGCTGCTCCCCTCAGCAGTGCATTTCAGTAGATCTGCCTGTTCTGCTCCCCACTCAGTCTCTGGTTAATCCTCTCACTGCCCCCCACACCTCTGACCTACACCCCATTCTTGTATGCATAAATACAATCTTAAAGAAAATGAAAATACTAATCCAAAAATTTATATTTCTTTTTTCATTGCAGTACTATTCATAATAATCAAGATATAGAAACAATCTAAGTGCCTGTTGATGGACAAATGAATAAAGATGTAGTATATGTATGCAATGGAATACTACTCAGCTGTAAAAAAGAAAACTCTACATTTATGACAACATGGATGGAACTTGAGGTGATTAAATCAAGTGAAAATAGTCAGAAGGAGAAAGACAAATACTTGTTCATTTCACTCACTTGTGAAATATTAGAGAAACAAAGCAAAGGAACAAACAAAACAAAACAAAAAAAGCCTTAGATTCTGAAAGCACAACTGAGGTTACCAAATTGGAAGAAGGGTGGGAGTAAGGAGGTCAAATAGAGGAGGTCCAACGGACTGTGGTGGAAGTAATCATTACTTTGGTATGATATAGTATGGCAACATACATTTTAAAAACTGAAGTGTTAACTTGTACTAAAATATGTGCACGGTTGTAAACCATTATTGCCTCAATTTAAAAAAAAAAGGATGAGCGATTTTCTAGTGTGAAAAAGAATGTATGCGTGGTAAGAGAATGCAGTATAATAAGCAGTGGTGGTATATTTAGAGATTTAGAACAAATATTGGGGAAATAAAGTTTCAGAACAAAATCTAATCCTTGATATTCAGGAGTTCAAGACACCAAATTAATCACTATAACTAGGGAATGTGGCAAGTAGCCAATTATTGGGAATTTTATTGCCAAGGACAAAAAGACTCCATAGTATGACTGACCTGCAGGTTTAGCTAGTGAATTACTATCATTAAAGTAATTCATATATGTCCCTTATTGGGGATGAACATTATTTCCAGAGAGTAGGCAAAAGTTGACTCTCTTGGTAGGACTTCAGGAATCATACTAAAGTTATATTTGTGGAAGTGGGGAGATGGATTAAAAACTATAAAAACAAGAGAAGGAGCAGGAGGTCATTTTCAGGTGATTTAAGGAGGTTTTGAAATTTAGAGATTTCCAAGTATGAGCTTTGCCTTCCCACAGATTTTAGCTCAAATGGAAAGAGAGTTTTTGGCTTTGGGAATTTATCCTTCGAGACTCAGGGAGAGCATTTGGTTAGGAATAATATCTTGAGTATTAATTTTAAAAACTGAAAATGTCTGGATGCCTTTTTCCTTGAGTGAGTCTTAATTTTTCCAGGTTTATGTAGTACTACCCTAAATGGCTATTCTCACATATTCCAGCTTGATTTTTCATGTTACAACACTTAACATAAGCCACTGAACTTGTGGGTATTTACACAAATCTAGTATGTGAATATTTGTAGGTTTGCTTACAAGTCCCTTACACTGAAATCTTCTTTTCTGGGCACTGATTTGGGCTGAACACACACAGCACAAACTGGCTCTTGAGACAGAGATGCCAGGCTGAGTCTGATAAAAGATTTACTGCAGAATGTTTAGAACCACTGAGCTTTGTTATGGAATTATTATAGCACTTCCCACTGGGATGCAATGATTTATAACCTACCAATAGACAAGAGTGTTTAACTCTGTTCCCATTAATTGATTGAACAATTTACTTTCTGCTTTGTGCTCACACCTGCTCTTGATCAAAGCTGGTTCATATTCTGCTCTTGGCTATTGCATGATGCTGTATTAATGGTTTATTGGTTCCACTGTGCCTATAACACAGCAGAGTTTATGATGTTTAATAAAATGACATGGCTAAATACTCTCTTGGCTTGGGATTGTCTTTTTATTAAATTAATATCATGATGTGGGTTTTCCTTCCACTTCAGAATTGCCAATTTCTGCAAAAGTCTGCCACATAATACTTTAAATACTCTAACAGTATTCTTTAGATATGTGAGAGGGGGAAAAGTGCGTTCTAGTAAATCCATGTTCTTTGCCATTTACTTCCATCAGCTAAGACAGAGTCTCTTGGGAGGGAGGACCTTGCTGAATGAATATTAGTTCAGGCATTTTCTACATTTCTCCTTGAATTCAGGTATTATTTAGGATGGAATGGGGATGCTTCACTCTGAGGAGTATACTGGGCATGGTAGAGACTTTTGTCTGAAACAAGAAGTAAGACAATTTATGAGAGCACCCAGCAAAACAAAAAAATCCATGATAGCTGAGGTAGGTTGTCTTGTTTCTCTAAGGAAATCTTGGTAACTTAGAAAATTTTCTCTTAGGCTATTATTAGAGTCACATGGGAAGTCACTATGCTATTTTGCTTCTAGGAATAGCAAACATTTATTGAACTTTTTCTATAGGCCATCCTATAGTACTACATTAAGAATTAACGGCACAAGTTCTGAGATCAAGCTTCTTGAGGAAAATTCTAACTGAATAAGTCTGGTATTCTGGGACTCAGATTTCTTTGTAAATTGGGTAAAATAATATCTAGTCTAGGTGTTGAGGTATGAATGAACTAAAGCTAGTAAAACTCTGACAATACTGCTTGGCATTTAATGAACACTCTGTAAAAGTTACCAGTTATTCTTATCACAATAATAACATTAAGTTATAGGTACTTTAACTCTTTTATAGACGACAGTCAAAAGAAAATATCTATACATGGAAAGATGGAAGACAGAAGGATGAATATATAGCACTGGGAGTTTTCTTGGTGGTGACTTATTAGGTCAGATTTATTGTTGAGTACATTTTTTCAAATTAATTGTTCAGCTTAATATATTACCTTGCTATTAATAAACGTTCAACAGGGCCTCCCTAGTGGCGCAACGGGTTAAGTGCAGCACTATGAAGCTATCCAGAGCCACTACAGCACAAGCTCGATCCCTGGCCAGGGAGATCCCCACATGGCACAGCAGACCTCTCCTGCCTCGCCCGCTGCTTTCCTTAGCAGTGTACTTCATTCGATCTGGATCCACCTGTTCTGCTCCCCACTCTGTTTCTGGTGAATCCTCTCACCACCCCACACCTCTGGCCTACACCCCAGCTTGTCTGC
Organism: Scalopus aquaticus; assembly: GCA_004024925.1. Classification (NCBI taxonomy): domain Eukaryota; kingdom Metazoa; phylum Chordata; class Mammalia; order Eulipotyphla; family Talpidae; genus Scalopus; species Scalopus aquaticus. The sequence goes on along the minus strand of PVIJ01002860.1, from coordinate 134,128 downwards.
ATAAGTAAATAAATCTTTAAAAAGAAAAAATGTTCAACAAATACTATTGTCATAAAAATTACTTCTTAATTTTCACTACTATTATTTTTCTTTGTTCTTGGCTTATATAAAGTCAGCCAGCTAGGTTATATGTCCAAAGATTGCATTCATAATCTTAGCAAAAAGATCTGAAAATATGTGTTTGAGGAAGAAAGCAAGGAAACCAGGTCATCATCAAACAGGAAATAAACCATTAAAAAAGAGACTCTGCTAATGAAAATTATATTCATCACAAAAAAATTAAAGATTTTTAATTATAAGACTATAATGTCAAAACAAACAAACCAAAAATAAGAGTGGATAATGTCAAGTACATGCTTTTCTCCCTTCCTGCAGTGTTCTTATTCTGACTCTTCAAATGACTGGCTCTTATTTATCTTCAACTTAAATGTCACTTCATCAAAGTGGTCTTATCTGACTTTCTTTTCAAAGTTACCTCCCTTTTTCAGGAAATCGGCTAGTCCACATGGTGCCTTTGGGCAAACTGGAAAAAAAAAAACAACAACAGGCCTTCAAAACTCTTTACTTACACTGTTAGAGAATGATCTTAATATACCAATTTAGCTGAACAAGACACTTTACTGCCATCTACTGGAAACAATTTGCAATAAATATGCAAATCTGCAATGTCCATGACATGAATGGCGCCTCCTAGGGGCGTGTTATGCAAAATATGCACAACTAAACACAGTGTTCCTACAACCCTTTATCCTTTACAACAGCGTGATTCGTTTCACTCACACTGTTGCATGTTGAAATTAATTCTTATTTATTATATCTTATTTTTTCACTAGTTTAGAAACTCCAGGAGGTCAGGGACCATGTGTCTCTTATACACTGCTTTATCATCATTATACAATGGAGTACCCATCTCATTCTAGGTGCTCATATATATATTGGCTAAATGAATAAATAAATGACTAAAAAATCCTCTTCTCTATCTAATCTATTGGCCTAACTTATATATTCATATATAGATGAATACAGTAGGAAGCAGAAAATATGAAAAAATCACCATTAGTCATAGAAGTACATAGCATGGTGTCTTATATATAGAAAAAAAAAAAATGAGAACTACCCATTGTCTGAAACAAAAGCCTGTTCCTTGATTTGCAAGAATTAGAATCATTTGAAACATAGACTTGGTCTATTATGAAATTAAAATCTAATGGGAATGATCATAATAACTTAATTCACTTTGGTTCCAGGATAAGAGTGGAGATATTGGGGGTAAGTATGAATGGTTTTGAAGCCTTAATTTATGGGAGTATGGTTTTGAGAATTTAGAGTCACCAATGTTTCGAACCTGTTCTTTGGCCAAAGTCTTCTAACCTTCTCGAGTCTCAAGTTGTGTACTGAGAATATATTTGGGTGAGAATTTTCAGTGTATATTAGATTATGTGTCAATACAGCCTATAAACATTGTGTAATAGGCATCTCCATAAAAAAGGGAGGTTCTGTGTTCACTGTCCCTCCTAATGCGTGGTGAATCTGAGCAGCGAGGGGAAGCTTGAGACACTGAAGAGAGAAAGGAGAGTGGAGACACACAGAACAAAGAAACACATGAGGAAAAGGGAGTGCTTGACTCTCAGCTTTGGATTTGCACCAGGGACTTGGGATACTTGGAGGAGACGTGGAGTCAAGACACTTAGAGATACTTGAAAGAGACACCTGGGTGAGATACAGGTGGGGAGGCTGACAATGGCAGACTTTACCTTGATTTGTACTTTAATTTTGCTCCTTTCATCCCAGACTTGCCTGGCCCTCACACGTCTGACCTCTTTTGCCCCTCCCCTATTATTGCCCACCAGAAGGAGTGGAAAATTTGTGGCAGGTTTTCAGGACTCAGTGGCTTTGCTTTGGGCCAGCCCTGTTGGCTGGGCATTTACCCACGAGGGGATAGGCAACTTTGGCTGTTTCATTGGGAAACTGTATCCTTTCTTTTCTTCCCTCTCTATGCACAACCATTGTATTAAAGATCTTTTACACTAGGGCATATTTTATTTTTATGTAGTGGATGCCTTTGGGGGTACCAAGGTGCCCCTCAGTCTGCCTGCTAACGATTGCCCTGAGTTAAGAAACCTGTTAAAAATCATCTAAGATCCCTTATACCTTAAGAGTCTATGAACATGATACTTTGTTGTGATCTGTTTTTTTTTTTACATCTGTTAAAAGGGAAGTAATGCCACATGCATTTTACAATCTTGTTATGAATTTGGTAGATATATGTGATGACATTCTGGTGCAGGCTAAGCAATCTTGAGCTCCTCTGGCTAATTTAACTAACACAGTAATTTCCAGAGTCACGATCTGTCGATTGTGTCAAATATGAGAATTGGCCGCCTACTTCTTGTGACATTATTGAAATAATCAACTCATGCTTGTATGAGTAAAAGATGGTTGTAAATGTGTAATCTGAAACATGGAGAGTTACATTAGTCAGTAACTATTTATCAAACAGTATTTGGAATAGAAAGACTTAAATGCAGGGAACTAGATATACAGATGACAGAAGAGCTGAGAAGCCAAAACTGTCAGTAAGGCTACTCAGAAGGAAGTTAGGAAGAACAAAGGCAGGTGGCGACATTGATGGAGCCAAGTGTCAAGAGGTTGCGGCCAAAGCTACAACCAAGACAGGTGTGTTCGATGAATAATGGAGCCATACAGGAGATGCAGCTTCTCCCCATATCCATTTCTTATCAAGATATAATTGACATATAACATTATGTGTGTTTAAGGTGCACAATGTGATGATTTTATACATTTATATGATGTGAAAAATGTATCATATAGTTAGTTGAGCAGCTTTATCACATCACATACTTCATGTAATTACCTTCTACTTTTTTCTTTTTATTTTGGTGGCAAGAGCATTTAGGATGTACTCACTTAGAAACTTTCAAGTATAATATAACACAACTGGCTCTCTATACCCATAAGTTCTGTATCACATTTTCAAACAGTTATGGGTGGAAAATACTATATAGTTATGCCTACTGTAGTTGCATTTGCAAGGAACATGTATAAACTTTTTTGCCTTGTCATTGTTCTCTAAATAATACAGTAGAACCACTATTTGCATTGCATTTATATTGTATTAGGTATTACAAGTAATCTAGAGATGCTTTAAAGTACAATGGTGGATGTGCATAACGTATGCCCAAATAACACGCCGTGTTATATAAGGGATTTGAGCATCTACAGATTTTGGTATCTATAGGAAGTTCTGGAACCAGTGACCTGCAGATACCAAGGGGCAACTGCATCATTAGCTGCTGTCATCATGCTGTACATTAGATCCCTAGACTTCTCTTAAAACTAGAAGTTTATGCTCTTTAACCAGTATTTCCCCAACCCAGCCCCATTCTAAGCTCTATTCCTGAGCCCAGCTTTTCTACAATAGAGTCCACATATGAATGGGGTCAGGCTAAGCAATCTTGAGCTCCACCAGTGTTTGTCTTTCAGTGTCTGAATTTTTTTACTTAACATAATATCCTCAAGTTCCATCCATATTTTCACAAATGACAGGATCTCCTCCATTTTCTTGACAATGGAATATCTATATTATACAACTTTTTATACATTTATCTATTGGCATTTCCACATTGATGTTTCCATATATCATATATCTGAGTATGGTTTACAAATCTTGGTTAGAATAACAATGCAATGAACATGCATATCTATATTTTTTTGAGATTCTGATTTCATTTCCATTGGTTAAATACCTTGAAGTGCGATTGCTGGATCATATTTTTACCATCTTAAGGAAACTTTACACTATATTTCATAGTAACTGTATCAATTTACAATTCCCATAGCAGTGCACAAAGGCTGTTTTTTTCTCCACAAACTTGCCAATGCTTGTCTGTTTGGTGATACTTATCCTGACAGGTGTAAGGTGATATCTCAGGATTCTGACTGGCACGTCCATGTTGATAAGTGATGCCGAGAGTATTTTCAAATTCCCATTGGCCATTTGAATATAGTCTTTGGTGATACATCTACTCAGTTACTCTGACCATTTTTTAATCAGATTGTTTGCTTTCTTCGCTATTGAGTCTTATGAATTTCTTTTATATTTTGGATATAAGCCACTTACCAAACAGATATCTTCCATTCCATCTATATGCTGCCTTTTTGGTTTACTTTGCTATATAGAGCCTTTTAGTGTGATACAGTGTCACTTATTTCTTCTTTTGTGGCTTGTGCTTTTGGTAACATATATAAAAATCTTCCCAAGACCAGTATCAAATAATTTTTTTTCTTTTTTTTTTTTTTAGTAGCTTTATGGTTTCAGGTCTTATGTTTACGTTTTTAAGCCATTTTGAGCTAATTTTTGTGGGTATTGTCATATGCTACTACATTCTACCTATGTACAAGAAGTCTAGGCTGCTTTAGTTTTTAAATAAATGATGACCTTTTTCTCATTGGCAGCCAAGGTTCTAGAAGACTCAAATAAGTGTCTTTTTAATGTGTATGAATAGCAACCACAGATTATAGAACTTCAGTCCTGGAAATTCTCCCAAATGATTGGGCTGGAGCCTAGGAATCTGTAACTTTAATATACTTTCTAGGCAATTCTGATGCAGCCTTATCCACACAAAACCATTTGGAAATCACTGAAGTAGACAGGAAGTGATTAAAATGTAATATTCTGACTCACTATTTTTATGATGAAAGGAAAGGAATTTCATGGGCTCTAGGTAGGGGGAGATCAATTTTCAGTCATCATTCCTAGTAGGTATTGAAATAGAGCTTTCTAAAAGAAGTTTTACACCACTTTGCAACACTACAGTACATCAAAGAAAGTAGAGACAATTGAAGATGCAAAGGCTAGAACCAAAAAAGAAGTCTGATCCTACAGGTGGCACTGTCTGTCTGTCACCCAAGACGCAGACTGATTTTCACTGTTTTTAAGATTATTTTGGAAAGACTAACAACTCTGCATAATTAGTGAATAAGGAACCTGAAGTAAGAAGCAGATGCTTCTGAGTAGATTATTTGGGACAGGAACAATGAGTATTAATCAGAAGTGGGTCCACACTGGACCCAAATGGTTCTAGCCCCCCAACTGGATATTATTCTAATCAGTATTTTATTGAAAAGGAACCAGAATTTGATCCAATCTTTAAACATTCTTTAAGTAATTATATACAAACAGAAATCTGTTTATACAAGATATCGGTCTGGTTATTTACAATAAATTATTTTGTCTTCAAAACAGCACTGGCCATTATGAAATGGCCAGTATCAAATAAAAAATCTAGTGGGAATGATCACAACTTAATTCTCTGATTTTCAGGATAAAAGTGTAGATATTTGAGATTAGTTTTAGAGTAGTTTTGAAGTCTTGCTTTATGGAAGTATGGCTTGAAAGTTTGGAATCATAGTGTTTTGAATTTATGCTCTGGCATAAGTCTTTCAACATATTTTAGTCTCAGTTTATACACTAATTAAATAAGATATTTGGGTGAAACAGCATTCTTTGGAAAAGTAGAATACAAAATTACACATGCTTCATGAACATAGTAACATGGAATTACTCTATTCACAGGGAGGTTGGGGGTGGGTGATGGTCTAAAAAAAAAAAAAAAATCCCAATTGTTAAAAATGGTGATTTTTGAGGAAAGGAACTATATATGGTGTTTATTTTTTATAGCATTTTGTGTCACAGGTTTTATTTAATATAATTATTCTCATTTAAAATTGAATAGTTGCTAAAGATATTGGGAGAGAGAACACTGAAAGAAAAAATATTTTGTGTGGCAGAAAATGACAATTGAAAGCATAAAATTTTAATATCATCAATTAACATCCTAGAATTATAGCAAGGGCTCTTCCATAACCTGCTGTAAGAACTGAGAGCTCCAGAGGCAAAAATGACCATACTTTAGCTTTCCAGAAGAATAAAGTGGATGGGGAAAGGTTGCCCACAGGAGAAAATTTTGACTTTGGGGGAAAATTATCTATTTGGGGACTTGACCGGGAAAGGAAGTGAAGCCAGAAGATGCAGATTTTTTTTAGTACTCTAGACTTCTAAGATGAAGTGTAATGTTGGTGAACAAACAAGGGTTCAAGGAGTTGTAATGATGAAAGGTAGGGTATCCAAATTTAAATTTTCTAAGGTGTATGAATTCTGATGTTTACACTTTGTGGCTGTGAGCCTGATCTGAGCTGCTGAGGCAAGTGCTATGTTAAAGTCACTGGAAATCTAAGCTCATCAGTGCTAAAAATGTTTCAATGAGACAATTTATTTAAATTAATGGGAATCCAAATTACTAACAGATATGAAGAGGTATTTGAGAACAGGTGCAGTATCTAATAACTTTTAGACAATTACATAATTATTTATTATCAATTATTGATTGGACTTGGAAACAGAACTTTCAATTATACAAAGTATTTTTTAAAATTTAGTTGAAAAAGCGCTGCTCCCCCCCCAAAAAAAAAACTGCACATAAAAAAAAAAGATGTAAAAAGATGTGAAACTCTCACTTCAGAAAATCCATTTATAATTTCAGTCAGGCTGAATCACTCATTGCTGTGCTTTTATAGTACCTGCAATTTTTACTTAACATAGAATAAATATATGTACTTGTCTATATAAGTTTCTTACACATATTATGAATCCTTGACTTCAAAGACTCTGCTTTTATATTGTCAAAATATTGCATGCTGCTCGGCATATTATTGGTGCTCAATAGATTTCTGTTATATGAATTTTTTTCCTGAAAAGCTGCAAAAATCTATATTTATGTTGCTTGCAATCTAAGAGTCAATCATTCAAAATGAATGGACTTATAGTTTCAATCACACAATATATTCAAACCTAAGTAGAGGGCTTACTAGTTGGAAATGGAAAGGACATCCTGACAACAGGTTGAGAACTAAATGGCTTTGAATGTTCCTTCCAAATCTACAGGTTCTATGAATCTATAACAACTAGTTGTTTGCTTCTCTTTATGTCTTAATATGGTCATTGATCCCATCTCTTCTCAGTGCATGCTGTAGAGTTAGAAAACTTTCACTTACTTATAGCACATCTTATTATAAAATTACAGAACCTCAGTATTTAAAAGTACATTAAATGTCACCTCATCCAAGAGGCTATCTGAAAACTTCCAAGTTACAGAAAAGAAAGTAAAGACAAAGCAAAGAAAGTAACTTAATCTCTTTACTTCTTTGTCAACATTACTATTTTTGTTCCACAGTCCTTATAAGTAACTCTTTATTCCATGTTTGTAAGGCACTGAGACATAAGCAACAAACAAATGGAAAGGAAAATGGTAATATCATTAATTGGAAAAAATAGATTTTGATGTTGAACTTCCCCCAAACTGAAAGGCTTTACTTTTGGAGGATAGAGTCTATATTTGTAAGCATATCACATGGTGGGGAAAATATTAAAATGCATTTTCTTCGCAGGCAGGAAGATATGAAGAAGCGATACTTAAATATGTTCCAGGTCTTCTTTTATATACACTCAAAATATAACTGACTGCTCTTTGGGGAAGGAGGAATGAGGACTCTTCCTATACTCTTCTCTTATAGGGAGTAGAAATCTACATGCCTTATGCCTCTCTCCCACTGCAAGCACCATTTTCTCCTTTCACAATACCTGCTGCCAAGGTGCTGTCCTAAGTAGCACAGGAACTTTCAAAAGATCGCCCTCTCCAGTATTGTCTTTTTTTTTTTTTAAGGTTTATTTATTTGTGCACACAAGATCTGGGGGTGGTGAGAGGATTCACCAGAGACAGAGTGGAGAGGGGAAAAGGCATATTGACTGAAATACAGTGCTGAGGGGAGCAGTGGGTGAGACAGGAGAGGCCTGCTGCACCATGCAGGAAACTCCCTGGCTGGGGACTCGTGCTGCAGTGGCTGCTGATAGTTTCATAGTGCTGAGACTTAACCCCGTGAGCCACCAGGGTGGCCCTATCCAGTATTGTCTACTATACCAAAAAAAAAAAAAAAAAAAAAACCAACCCAGTGATCTCACCCTTTTATCTCTTCTCCATTTCCTTACATTTTTTTCTATTAATAGAAATAATTGATTCATAATTTGCATAGTGTGCTCACCCTTTATAAATAGGGTATTGTTGGGCCTTCTTGATGGTGCAATAGGTTAAGTGGCAGCACTATGAAGCTATCCAGAGCCACCGTAGCACTAGTTCCATCCCCCCCAAGTGAGCTTGCCACCTAGTACAGCAGACCTCTCCTGCCTCGCCTGATGCTCCCCTCAACAGTGTACTTCAGTAGATTTGCCTGTTCTGCTCTCCATTCGGTCTCTGGTCAATCCTCTCATCACCCCACACCTCTGGCCTACACTCAATTCTTATATGCATAAATAAATAAATCTTTAAAAAATATATAAATAAAGTATTGTACCTCTGAAGATCTTCCCACAAGATTTTCTGAGAAGCTACTGGGGAAAACCTTTAGGGGCAAGTGATTAATAAAAAATGCCCTCAACTCTTCATCAAGGAGCAAATGACACTGGGGAATCAGTATTAATGGGAGAGTTGCTCTTTTGATGCTTCTCCTCTAGCCTGGTTGCTATGCATTTCATTCTTGAGAGTAACTTTTTTTGACCAAAACAAAAGACATTCAGTTTGGGAATTAAATTCCTATAGCCCATTTCACTGTTAACTTTCTGATGCTTGATGCTTGCTTCATATAGCTAAGAATCCTTAATCATAGGTTGTGAACTGAAGTTAAATAAATATTGGAAATGAGTGAAAAAGAAAGTTGGAATTTTGGAGCAAATAAGGGGGAGAAGTTACATACTTTGCTAGAAGAAGTAATTACTACTACTGATATCTCCTCCATCACCACTACTATTGCATCTTATCGTTTGTCAGGAGTTTACATGATAGAAAACTGCCATCTGCTACTTTCTGACATTTAAAAGAAAGCTGAGATACTCAGTCATTTATGTGAAGTCTTCTGAATAAAATGTTTGAAACTAATTTAAAATACAAAATCAATTTCTATGACACTAATGTAAAACAAATAAAATAAAAATAAAATGAAACCTAAAACTAAAATACACAGACTATAAAGTACCCCACAATCTACACATTTGCAGATGCTTTTCTGTATTAAATCATTTTATCACCTGCACTTGGTTTTTACCAGAGAGCACCCAAGCTGCGCTGTCCAGCAGTTCTTCTCTGCATGAGACCCACTTTCTAGGCCCTGCCCTATAACCGTGAATTGTATTAGCAGAACCAGTCTCTTTCTTCCTCATTCTTAGAATTTCAGATTCATAAAAAAAGACTTTTTCAATTTAAGGCTTGGCTTTTAAAGAGAATACACATTTCATAATGTGACCCATGGAATGTCATTTTCATATTGTTTCTTTCATGTTGGACCTAGTACAGTCAGAATGCAGAGGATTCAGATTAGCTTTGGGAGTGTGATACCGTGAACAAGTCCTCAATGAAGAGTTTGATAAATATAACTTCTAATCTTGTTTCTGTCATTTCTTAGCAACATGAACTTGTTCAAGTCCCTCAGCTCCACTGAGTTCTCATTTTCTCATATGCAAAGTGGAGAAGATACTAATAAAGGATTGTTATAAGGATTATATGGGGGTTGTATCTAAGAATGTACCAAGAAAACCATTTTACTGGAACATAGGGCATTATTATGATTGATGCCTTTAATAGTTAAATCTAAATATGCTTTGAATGTCTTTTGTTCTGTTGAAAATTCTTATTTTTCTTTTCTGTCTTCTATACTAAGGAAGAGAATAACTAAATCTGAAAGCAGGATCAGGTTTTAATAGAAAATGTTGATCTGAGACAATACTTTCCTCAATATATCCTAGAACGGATAGTCATTGAGTATTTACTGTGGGTCAGATGTTTTTCTTGTCACTGGATATACTGGCATGAACAAGCCAGGAAAAGAACTTTCCATCATGGAACTTATATTTCTAATTAAGGAGACAGATCATAAACACACAAACAAGGAAATAATTTAATGTGGTCAAGAGCTTTAATGTAAAATAAATCAGGATATGAGAATAGAAAGTGATAACAAGAGAAAGAGGAGCTCTTAAATAACATGTCCTTAGAGAACCTCTCAGAATAAGGCACATTTGAACAAAGACAAGACTCAGCATCAGGAAGAAACCATGAAGGTGTCTGGGAGAATGAGTTCCAGACAGAGGAAGTCACCGATACAAAGCAGCAAAAGCAGTGGTAAGCTTGGTAAGAATGTGAGCATAAAGTAAGACTGCTATTAGTAGAATGAAATGAAAGAAGAGCAAGGTAAAAGATGTGGTATAAGAATTAGGGAGAACTGGATCATGCAGAGGCTTATGGTTACAGTTTGAGTAATGGTCAATTGTGTGGATTTTGTTTGGAATGCTCTCTGATTTGAGATGTGGTATAATCATCTCAGCTTTCTATGTACTAGGACTAGTGTTTTTGTTTGTTTGTTTTTTTAGGTAATATTGGTTTATAACATTGTATAAGTTTGAGGTGTACAGATAATGCTTCAATGTTTGTATCTATTACATTATGATCACTACCAAATATCCAAATATCTCACTGCCACCCCCGACCTTAAAATTGACCCCCTTTATCTATTTTAGCTACCTCTCATCCCACTGCCACTCTGGCAAACCACCATTCTGTTGTTAGAATCTAAAAGTTTGATTTTATTTTGTTTGTTTGTTGGCTTTGTTTCACTATCTTTCACTTATCAGTGAAATCACATGGCATTTGTGTTTTTCGATCTGATATTTCACATACCATAATCCCCTTAAGGTCCATCTGTGTCACTGAGAATGGCAAGATTTCACCTTTTAAATAGCTGAGTTGTGTATATATATGTTGTTTATATGTGTCACACCTATATCCAGCCATCTGTCAATGAGTGCTTAGGCTGTTTCTGTATTTTGGCAATTGTTAATACAGCAAAAAACATACAGGTGCATGTATCTTTTTGAAACAGCATTTTCATATTCTTTGGACAAAGACCAGTAAGTCCTGATTTTTTTTTAATATATATTTTTATTGTTATTTATGTCTTTTACATTTTGCATTCCCCTTGGGTAGCCCACCACCAATTCACCCGTGATCCATCTCCATGGTCCCTTGTGTTCTCTTCTATTCCATTTTGTGCCCTTTCCCTTCCCTCCCTCCGGCTCCTTCCTCCCCCCCCTCCCCCCCCACTGATTGTCTCTCTCCCACCCGGCCTCCCTATAGTCCTGTTATAAGTGAAACCATTCGATATTTTTCTCTTTCTCTCTGGCTTATTTCACTGAGTATGATCCCCTCTAATTCCATCCATGTCGCTGCAAACATACACAATGGAATACTATTCAGCATGGAAAGAAGTAAGTCCTGATTTTAAGGAGAAAGCAGTAAAAAAGGAAAAGCTGTCTAGGAAAGTTGTGATATTGCCTATAACTAGAATTGTAGCAATGGAGGTAGTATGAAATGACTTAGAATATCTATCATGAAGAATATACCATGAGGGTAGAACCCATGGTACTTCCTATGTTACATGTGAGTGTGAGGAAAGAGAAATATTACAGGAAATTGAAAGATTTTACAACATACTTACTAGTTGAATGTTATTGCCATTAAGAAATGAGATTACCAGGAACAAAGCATATTATATGGAAGATAGAAATAAAAAGATTCATTTCAGACAGTAATGTGTTAAATTTGAGTTTCCTATTAGACAGTCAAGTGGGGATATCAAACAGGAAGGTGGATTTTGCATCTAGACCTGAGAGATAAGGCCAGGGCTAGTAAAACAGAAAGTGTTTAAAACCACAGAATGGGATGAACTCGTAAGGGGAGTGAGTATACTTAGAGAAGAGAAAGGGGACAAAGATCCTTGATCACTAGGTGGTCAGGAAGAGGAGAAGGAACAGCAAAGGAATCGTGGAAGGACCAGTCAGAGTAGTAAGAGAAAAACCAGAAAAGCAAACTGTCATAGAAGCAGAATGAAAAGTAGGTGACAATCAAATGTGCCAAATGCTCCTCACAGGTGAAGTAACATAGAGTCTGAAAATTAACATGGCATTGGCAAAATAGAGTTTGTTAGGGTCATTCAAAGAGGAATTTAAATTAAGTATTTGTATTAAGTCCTGATTAGAGTAGGACATATTATATTGGTTTTTGTTCTTTCTTCAGTTTCATTTAGTTTTAACACTCTTTCTGAATGCTTATATTTTCACTGTAGAGCTGAGTTTATTAGGTTGAAGTCTTTCTTCCTTTTCAATAGTGGAAAGCTATAAATTTCTCTCTAACTACTGTTTTATATGCAACTCACGTGTTTTAACATGCTGTATTTTCATTTTCACTCAGGAAAATAAATGTTTTCTAATTTTTCTGCTGATTCCTACTTTGACAAACAGACTATCCATATTCCAAATATTCAGGTGTTTTCCAGATATCTTTCTTTATTTATTCACAACTTAATTTCATTTTGTTTGGCTCCATTTTGTACTTAAGTAACCTGATGCACAGAGAATAGGCTACATGTCTTCTTTTTGTTTCTGAATATTCATTCACTAATATCCACTTTGATTTAAGCCTTGGGACATTATCTGAATAGATTGCAAGAATGGACTCTCTTTTGTCTTTGCACTTGCCTTTACTTTTGTTGTTTTCAATGGGAAATACTGCCAGGAGAATTGAGGGTAATAACTCCCTTAGCACTCTCCTTAGAGGGACACAACTCCTAGAAGTGTCCTTCGAAAAAAGATCAATCAGAAAGCTCCAAAAAGCTTGTCCTGCTTCTCATTTATGATGACTGCTCACTGTTCTTGAGTGAGTCAAGGAATCAACCCTATAATTGCTAGTCTCTGAACAGTGAACTATCTCTTAGGGGTTGTAAAATGCCTCTTTACTAAATTTTCTCAAATTACCCCAGTTTGATTATGCCATCTGCTTTCTCCTAGGGCCCTGACTGATATATAGAGAGGACTGTTAAGGGTGAAAGAACTGTTCCTAAGGAGCTAATAGGAGAAACATCTCATATATCCTACAACCTAATGTTCATTGTCTTTAATGTGTCTGTGTCAAATGAGTGAAATAGACATTAATGGCAACAGGCATACCAACATGGGAACAAGAACTTCAAAGAACAAATCCATTCTAAGTTTTATCTGATTTTGGAATACTTTCCCATATTTCCTTCACATAGAAAGCTCCTTTTTATATAGCAAAGTAGGAAATAGGAAGACTTCCTACAAGAAGTGCAATTCAGTCAGGCATTTAAAAATACGGCCTTTTGAGTAGACAGAGATATGGATGAAGTCATATGCTGACCTAAAATTGTTCTCTAATTATTTAACATATACACTTTGCTTCCCCAAACTTGTGAATTTCCCGAAAAGGCTTATAATAGCACTATATAAATTATTCCTCCAACAGAGGATGGGGCACACCTTTTGGGAAAGCCCAAAAAGCTCGAATCGGTGCAAGGGTAGGCTGCTTTGGCAACTGCTTCAAGAAAACGGAATCAAAGTTCTCCTGAAAAGTAGGATGAAAACAACAAAAAAAAAAATTACAATTGCAGGTGACATGAAAAGTCAAGTCTCAAAAAAGCGATATCAGCCTCATATTCAAAAGGGAGATCTGAGTCAACAGAGATGAGAGAAATCATTGTCAAGAGCAGAGCTGATCCATAACGTATTGTTAAGAAGATTACAAGTTCAATGAATCAAGGAATCCAGGTAATTTATGCTGAGAAAAGAAAACTTTTGAATACTCTTCATTACTAAGTACTGTCCAGAAAGTTGTGAAAAGACACTTAAAATATATCATAGGGGCAGGTGAAGTTAAGCGAAGGCTTCCATAGCAATTCCATGCAAATTTCTACTAGAGTATTCTGGACTATAATGAATTCAATTCACAAGCTCTGCAATGTTGAGACTAAAAGGAGTTAAGTTTGGGGCAGGGTTGGGGGAAGAGAGAAATACATGTCAGTAATGAATGGTTATCTTGAAAATACATTGAAATGTGGACTCAGCAAATGGGTCATGATTTTATAAACCATTGTAGGCAAAAGGAGATTAAAATATTGAGTGTTTCAGGTAAGCTAATAGCTTTGAACCCTTTAAGACTTACTCAATGTTACCTTTTAAAGAAGTGAGGACAGCTATTTTGAAGGGGAAGGACCAAGAAAGATGACAGCTGAAATTAACACCCAGTTCTTTTTGCTTCACAGAGTTCAATTTTCCTCTTAAATTGTATTTCCCACTCTCCAACCTAAAAGCTTCCAGACAACAATCCTTTTCCTCCTTAAGAGGAAAATCTTTAATTCTCTTCCTATTGTGATTTAAGCATGTCCCTTAGAGATTTTAATCTATTTCCCATATAACATTCAGATTCTCCTCAAAAGAAAGGTTTCTAAGAGCTTGTTATTATTGATGAAGATAAGCCTAAGAGCTTTGAAATACCATTTTAATAAATACCAACTGATTTTATAGACATGGTATTAAACCAATTTCTACCTATAGACCTTGTAACAATTTTTCCAGCCCCGTTTTTATAATCCCCTTTTTATATTCATCTGGACTTCTATGTGTATCATTTTTTAAAAAGAATTATTTATTTATGCATACAAGAGCTGGGATGTAGGCCAGAGGTGTGTGTGTGGGGGGGGGGGAGTGAGATGATTCACCAGGGACAGAGTGGGGAGCACAACAGGCAGATCTACTGAAATACACTGCTGAGGGGAGCAGCAGGCAAGACAGGAGAGCTCTGCTACACCATGTGGGTTAGCTCCCTGGCCAGGGATAGAACTCATGCTGCAGTGGCTGCGGATAGCTTCATAGTGCTGAGACTTAACCCCTTGGGCCACAGAAAGGCCCCAAGCATGTATCATTTTTCAAAATTTCATGTGTGTGTTTGGGAGGGTTGGAGTGGTGATGGTTACAGGCTCCTTACTCTACTCTAGATATCACTTGTTAATTTGTCTGTTTCAGTTGTTAATTCACACTTTTAAATAACTGTAGTATCATCATAAATCATGATACATGCCAAGTATATATGTCTTCTTTTTTAGCTCTTCTTAGATGTAGCCTGATCTTAAGAACTTTTTTTTTTTTTCAAAGCCTGGCTAGGACTTAGATTGGTGTTTCATTATATCTAGAGATAAATTTGAGGTGAATTGAAATCCCCATGATATGTTTCTATCACAAATATAAACTCCCTTCCAATTACTTAGATATACTTGAATGTCTCTCAGAGGAATTTTTGTTTTTTAAGAATTATTTATTTAGGTATACAAGCTGGGGTACAGACCAGAGGTGTGGGGTGGCGAGAGGGTTCACCAGAGAAAGAGCGGGGAGCAGAACAGGCAGATCCATGGAAACACACTGCTGAGGGGAGCAGCGGGCAAGGCAGGAAAGGACTGCCGAGCCATGTGGGAATCTTCCCAGCTGGGTATCGAACTCGCGTTGCCACTGCTGACAGCTCCACAGCGCAGCACCTAACCGCTGCACGACCGGGGAGGCCCCAGTTTTTATATACTTTATAATAATTCCATTGATTCTTTAGGGTTTTGTATGTGAACAATCATGTAATCTACAAGCATGACAATTTAATTTCTTCTTTTTCAAGCCTTTTATCTTTACTTTTTTTTTCTTATCTTATTCTACTGGCTAGAAAATTGTATGTACATTTCATATCATACAAAGCAAACAACACCAGATACATTGAAGAAGCAAATATAAAAAGTAAAATATCCATAGAGTTGATGTAAGGGTAGAAAACTTTTCCTTAATGGCACATCAAAACTATTGATAAAAGATAGATACATTCATGTATATTAAAACAAAACCTCTGATAATCCAGAGAGATTAATGAAAGTGAAAAAAAGTTGTAAATAGGAAAGAATATATGTTCCATACAAAATTCACAAAGGATTGTCACTACCCCTTAATGGGTAAAGAACTTTTACAACATAATATTACAATGAGAAAATTTTCATTTCACTGAAGAAAAGATATATACAACTAATCACAATATTTAAAGATACTCAACCTCATCAGTGATGGGAAAAATACAAAATTAGACCATAAAGATTTCCGATATTTTACTTATTCCATTGATAAAATTTTGGGTGTCTAAAGATACTGAATTTTAAAGAGCATGCAGATCAATAGGATCTCTACTTAGTTGCCGGTAGGGGTATAAACTGATATAACATCTTTGGACAACATGATATTATCTTGGAAAGTTGAACAGTTACATATCTTACAACCCAACAATTCAGCTTTTGGGATATACCCAAGAAAAATGCACAACATTACCAGATGATACGATCAAAAACATTTACTGGATTCTGTTCATAATAGTAAGAACCTAGAAACCACCTTAGGAGAATGAATATATACAAAAATGGACTATTAGAGAATAGTGCCCTAAATCAACCTCATGTATTCACTATGACATGAATCTTACTAATTTAATGGAAAAGTCAAGTCCCTAAAGACTGTAAACAGCATACTAGTCTTTTATACAAATGTAATAAATAAAACTAAGTAACACTTATTTTAGGCATACATATATATTTCTGAAACTACTAAATATTGAAGGAAATAATTAGCAAAAAAAATGGTGGCTTGTATATCCATATATACTGGGGTTTGTATGTATGTGTATGTACATCTGTATCACATTTTAAAGGGCATTTTATTAGGAAAAGGATAAAGGAGAAAAAGAGAGACACCTGCATCAACATAGTCAAGCAGAGGGAGATCGTATCTATTTTGAGGTGGAAGGTGAATGGGATTAAGAGGAACATATAAATGGCTAAAAAGTTATTGTCAGAGTTCTAATTATTGGTTTGCATGGTGCATTTGAGTGCTTGTATATTATTAAAATTAATAAATTAACTAAATGTCATGTATGGATCATTAATGACAGGTTATCACAAACTAAGGAGTGTAATTAATACAATTCTGTGCACCTGAGGCTAAAATCATATTTAATAGGGATACTTATTAGCTGAAATTAATTACTCTGCAGGACCTCTCAGGGACTAGAGTGTAAGGATGAAGAGAAAAGAAAAGTACTTTAGTGACAAGTACCATAGCAATGCATTGATGCCTGGATAAACACATTTCCTCTCAAGCAAACTGCAGAATGTATCTTTCTTAGTCATTATTGGCATAAGATTAACCAACATTATGTATTTCTTATTCAAAGCCTCATAGAATTTCAGTGTTAATATGGACCCTAGGTTTCATCTACTCTAATAATTAAGAAGTTTCTCTGATAGTTGAATTATGTGACCTTTTCTTTTACCCTAACTACTTTAATACTTTTTATCAAGCTCATTTTTCTTCCAGAATTTTGGTCTTATGGTGATATATAATTTAGCTTTCGAATGTGACAGTTTTGTCTTCTGGATTTCCTGGTTAATTTTACTAGTAAGGCTATAGTCAATGTATTTTCCTAGTGTAAAATATAACCCCCAGCCCTTTTCCTTTCAGGACCATATACTTTTTGCCAAACCCACACTGCTAGAAGCAGGGAAGAGAGGCAAGGAGGGTGGGAAAGGGTAGCACCAAGGGTCAAGAATGAAGGGGATTTGAAGTGGAAAGGACATTAGAGGTCACATAAATGAGAAAATTGAGGAAGAGAGAGATGAAAACAGTTGCCTAAAATGACTCCGTTAATTGGCTAATCAAAGAGCTATTTGTTGTGGCTAGTTGCAGAGCCAGATCCAGAAGCCATTTCTCTAGGCTTTGGATTAGCGCATTTCCTGTTTCACACTGCTCTTCACTGGCCACTTATGCCCAGAGAGGGAGCCATTGTTTGTTTATTTGTTTCATGAATGCCTAGAATTTCCTAATGTATACCACTAACTCTCTGCAATTCTAATCCACAGGAGAGGTATCAGTTTCCTTCTAAATCTCCTAACCCTCGTATTGCTTAAAAGAGATATCTCAGTTTCTGTTAGTAAAGGACAGGAGAAAGCTTGTCACTAAGTTCACACAGAGGGGTGCACAGAGGCTCTCCAAGCCCCCTGAATCACTGCCAGTGGGGAAGGGGTACTATGCAGGGCAGCAGGGAGGTTGGGGGTGGTAGATAATAAACAAGGCACTCTTGGGATAGTGTAGACAGAACATTAGATTTCTCTAGTACTCCCCCATGCCTGTCCCCTGAGTGTCTACTCACCCACCTTTAACCTAAAATTCATAAAATAAACTAATTACCTAGTATATTTAATTTTATCACATAGTTACTTGAACTTGTTTTCTTTTAAATGTGTCTTCCTTTCAGCTGGTTTCTTTGCAGTCTGCCTTTTAATTAAATTCCTAATATATCTATTTAAGACCTCCCCAGACTGATTAATCAAGTGCACCAGGAAACTGAAATTCCATCATAAAACAGTTACTAATGTGTGAGGGGGGATTATTAAATTGCTGTTTTATTACCAAAATTGACAAAGATCAGTGATGAAGAGTGAGCATACTGGAGTCGCGTGGCAACACGCTCGTCTAATTAATGAAGTGACAGTTTTATGCTGTGAAGTAGCAAAAGGACTTGACAAGACTCATGGCTTTTCTCATTGACTAGAACAGCTGGAATGATGTTTCTTAACATTCTCACAAGATTTGGCAGTAATATATTACCCTTGTCACACTTAAAGAAGAAGGGAGGGGCAATTAAATTATTTCCCACTCTTGGTAAATCCCAACAGGAAGACAATACTGAGGCCTGACTATTTCTCACTTTATCTACCATCAGCTACTACCTGCACCATTCACTGCACTCACATATCTCTATGGTGAATCGTCTACCTTTTGGGTATCTACTGGGGGCAGGGGAGATGAAGGGGAAATCCACAGAGATGGACATTCATTTTTCCAAGGAGAAAAGAAAATAAAAGCAAAAGGCACTGACACACACTTATTAATGACACTGAAATCATAAACCAATGAAATTGAAAAGAGAAAATTGGGATTTATTCTGAATTAACTAGACATGGATACTATTAATACAAGTTTTTAGTGACAACAAAAACAATGTCTTTATCAAAAGAAAAGACAGGTTATTTAATGTCTTTTTTTTAAGTATATGTTGTCTGGCTGCTTTTGTTGTTTGGCCCAATATTTGGACTTCTCTGTTCTGATTCTGTTCAGATCGTCAAAGGGGGTCAGATGGATCTGAGAGCTGTGTCTCTCTTGAGTCTAAGAGAGTTCTCTGTAGATCAGATGAAATACAGCCTGCTCATTTTTGGTGTTATAATGTTCCAGAAAAGCAGACCACATGGTACTACAAAGGCAATCCTGCTTCTGATATTCAGATATTCTAGTCTTTCAATATTTCCCTTCCAAACATCCTCTATTAAATTACAGAGAAAGAAAAAAGCTCTCTTTCTCTTCCAGGGATTTCTTTGGTTGATGTGGTAGGATCCAGACTCCGGTTTCAATCAGCTCTAAACTGAAGGTTAAGTGTGTGAAATTTGGTCCCAAAAACTAACTTTTATTTCAAAGGTAAATGGTTATAAATGTAAATTTAAACTCCCTGTGGGGCTGCTTGGCTGAGCAGGATTTCTGGACTTGGCATAGCTCCGTGATAATTATCTAGACTTGAACACAGTTTTTGTTTCAAGGGGAAAGGCATTTGGCAGACGCTCCTGCAGACTCTAAAAGGCCACATCTTTTTTTTTTTTTTCCTCTCCTGGAGATGCCAAACCTCTAATTTCCAGACGTAAAATGTTAATGCTTTTCTCTCACCCATAGCACAGATCCCCCCCTTCTCCTCCCAACCCCACCCTGGCTTTGAGGAATAGGTATGCCTTTTTCTGGAACACTATGATCACAGAAAACCACAGAGCTTACACCTTGGCAGAATGTCTGTCAGCGCCAGCGGATCATTTAGGTCAGCCGGCGCTGGATGCCTTTGAAGTCTCCAAACCCGAAAGTGTTTCACTTGAAGGGATAAGCCAGAGTTACTCAAGCAAATGACATCTAAGCTTTCTGTACAACTCACTGTAAAGGTTCATCTCTTTTTCTTCTTGAGGCAGCAAGAGGAGCAACAAAGGAAGCATTTTTAAGTATCAGGTATGTGCCAACGGTTGTGCTCACCAATACAGAGCGATTCCCAAACTGGAAGACACACCACTTGACTGTTTGGGCAAAGACATGTCCCCAACCAGCTGAGTATGATTTCAAGCCTTACAGAAGTGATAAAAAACTGCTGTGGGGGGGGGGAGGGGGAAAGGAGGGGGGAGAATGTGTTGTATTCATTTATTCTTTTACCAAGCAATGCACTGGTATCTCAAGATTTAAAGATGACAAATATATTGTCTTCATTCTCAAGCACACAAATGTGGAGAAAACATCCGACAAACAGCTCATTCATTATTTTTCAACAAATATGCATTGAGTGCTTATTGTAAGTCAAGCATTCTGCAGTGAGATGGGGTTATAATGCTAAGATGCTCGATATCATCCTTGCCTTTATGTGTTTGTCATCATGCACTCATTCATAAGAAGAGTTCAGAGTTCTAAGTACAAAACTTTAGGTAAGTTTTGGAGTTGAATCAACCAATATTCAAGTCTTAGTGTTTCAATTTACTACCTGTAGGTCTAGAAAAGTCACTAAAATCTGTAAGACTTGCCTTTTCTTCTGGAAAATGAGGATTGATATTATGTACCTCACAAGTACTGTCATGATTAAAAGATGTAATAGAAGTACAGTATTTATTGCAGTGTGTGCTATACCATAAATGTTCAGTAAATAGCTATTCATAGATATAATCAGGGATTTTTATTTCAGAGGCATGTATGGTAGTATGTCAGTGGGTCATTCAAGCTAGATGAATGTTACTGATGGCCTTAACTGGACTTGAAAGGTGAGTGGAGTTAAGGAGAAGAGGAGCAGTACGTGCAAAGGCCCAGAGGTCTAAGGAAGCAGCACATGACCCTAGGACTGGAAGATAGACTGCTTGGTGGTGCAGAATTGAGTGAAATAGGAAAGCTGGTACATATATATGGAAGGCCTATTATGTTTTATTGAGAAATCTGGATTTTTATCCTGAAGTCAATGAGAAATCATTAGATAGTAACTACAGAAACATTTCTTGAAGGAAACTGTGCTTTAACAAAGTGTTGATTGATGGGTAGGTTTCAGGCTGACAAAGACCTGCACGGAGGGAGAGGACAAGTGGGTACAAGTTCTCAGGAGGTGTGTACGTGAGCTCAACAGGACCCAGTCAGCTGGAAAGTGCTTTGGCTCCCATTTCACTTGGAGCGCTCTTAGGAGGCCACTGTCTTAACTAATGATTTCTGAAGGGGTTAGAGGTAGAGCTGCTAAGAGCGTGGCCAGGACCAATCCCAGTACAGCTCCTTTTTAAATTGTTTATAACGATATGATCTTCTATCTTTAAGAATCTTCTTTTTCTTTTGGGAAATAAAATGAACTCATGTATTTATTCTTGTCATATAATCATGTTCATATTTGCCTAAGGAATCTTAAATGCTTTTAATGTTACACTGGGCATGTCTTTTTGATGAATCTCCCTGCACTAGCGACAGATAAGAAGACAATGTTTCCTGGACTCAAAATCAGTCACCTGGTTTACATGCCTGGTGTTCGCATGTACTTGAGATCGTGATGGGTAGGCAGACAGCACATCTCCTGAGAATGGATTATTCTGCTCTTCTTTTCCTCTGACTTTCATGATAATGGTTTTCCTCAAATGTTATGAGATAGGCTGAAAAGAATATCTGGAAGGCAAACATCATATTACTCAGCCTTCTGTTAATCCTCCTGTTTTAGCCTCTTTCCTGCCATGGCCATCAGAGGGAGCCTCGGCCTCTAGGTCCTGAGCTCTGCTAGGTCCATGTGCTCCTTGCTGCCTTCGCTCTGTAGTCACAGAGGATCCGCCTTTCTCTGCTGTGTGAAGGAAGTTGCCACTCAGTCGCTAATTTCTACCTTCCGGAAAATAATTGACCTATATTTTTCTGATGTCATTGCTCATCAAGTCTTTGCCTTTGTGGATTTATGACTTAGGGGATTCCAGAAAAGAGAAGAGATAAAGGCACATGTACCATTTACCTTAGAAGGATGCTATTGTTTTAAAGACTTATCAATACTTGGATTTAAGATCATTAAAACAATTCATTGATTATGCACAAAGGTGCTCAATATAAACTTTTAAAGCCCAGAGATAAGCAAAGGGGATCAATTGAAGAGTGCCAGAAATTTGTTTTGGTTCTGCATAAAGGAGAGTGGAGATAGGGAGAAAGACCTCTGAGATCTTGCAATTTCCAGAGGACCATTATTAAAAATATGTTTCCCTTATTTTAGACTTAATTTTCTGAAAACAAAGGCATGCTACTTATATATGTGTCATTGAAGATTTCTAGGATTATTCTTTTGGTTTATTTTATGTGCTTTGGAATTCATTGGCTGGCTGGATATAGGAGTAAGATCCTGATATTATGTATGGTATTTATACAAAAAATATAGGCAGATTTGGATGCTGACAGAACCAAGAAATCAGCTCTGAATGTGGTCCCCATCACTATTTCTTTTCCATGTCAATTAATACTGGTCGATACTGTCAACTTCATATTTTATTGAAATTCATCTTGTAGCTTTTACTTTTCCTGCATGGGAGTCTTAACAAATTAAAACTGAATTGTATGAGTGATAACCTACTATTTTCAACTTTACCTACTCCTTTCAATGGTAGCTTAATATGGATGAAGGGGTTTCTCGAGCCCTCCATTTTATCTTCCTTTTGGTCACATCCTTTCCCAAGAGGCATCTTCTACACTCTTGCAAATAAACACCAGTGGGGCCTGGCCTCTTCATTCATGTCCAGACATGCCTGTGTGTTTAATTAAAGTTATCACTCTGATACACAGACCACACCATTGGGTTTGTTAATTACATTCAGTGACAGCAGCTAAAGTTGATGTTTTACATATATATGTAAATATCATATTTATATATATTTACATATATATAAATATATATTATATATAATATATATAATATATATTTATATATAATATATAATATATATATTTATATATGTATTTACATATATATTTATATATAATATATAATATATATTTACATATTTACACATATATTTATATATATATACACACACACACCTGGAGAGGCACTCTAGCATAATGGAAAGAGTGCTGTGTTTAGTATCAGAGCTGGACCTAAATGACCTAGGAAAAAACTTTTACCTCTATGGTCATATTTGCAAAGTTTTGATGTTATCTAATGTCTAGGGATATTTTCATTTCTAATATCCTATAATTTTATGAAACAGAGGTAACATCTGTACATAATCATTGTGTGAGGAATTTTAACTATGACTATAGCCTATTTGGGAATCAGAGTACGAATGGGTTCGAAGTATTGGGAGAATATTATAAAGGGGAGATTTAAGGTCAGTTTTTAACCCCAAATCCTAGGAACTTTTGAAGGACTTTATTTCCTGATAAAATGATGTCCAAATACAGGACATCAACTTTTACCATTATGATCATTGCTATGTTTGAGTTGCTATGTTGCTTCTCTATGGTGGAGTCAAATACGTCAATCATGAAGATGTTCCTGATTAGCGCAAACCTGCCATTCACATCCTGCAATTCAGATACAAATAATTTCTCTTACTTATGACTATAAACATAATTTTAAAAATATTCACTTTTTAGTATATGTTACCTCAAATATTTTACTGGGGGTCCTATCCTAAAACTGAGCCTTGCTCAGTCGGGGAAACTTTTTTTAAGTACAATTTCTAAGCATACTATATATTCACAAATAAGTAGAAAAGTCTTTTTATTAATTAAAAGATGATTTCATTTGGACAATTGTCTATAGTCTGATGTTAGTCCATGAAATTTTTATAATGAGTGAAGTACAGTAATTCAGAAGAGGTGATAGAAACATAACAACTTAACATTACTATATAACGTGATCAATACAATGACCTCACTGAATGTGGCCTGTGATACCTTTTGTAGACTGACCTTGTATCCCACAAAGTTGCTAAAAACCACTGACCATTTCTTGTTGCTTTTTGGCAGATTCATTGGGATCTTCATACTACTCAGTTGTGTCACTAAGTTATATTTGTTCTTTTTCAAACTGCAAGCTTTTTGTTATTTATTTTTTACCCACTGCTTAAAACCTACAGGATAATGTTGAACTGAAATGATAAGATGGGGTAGGCTTGCCTCAGTCTCTGTCTAGAGAGACATCATTCTATCCTTCACCATTAATCTTGATTTACCTTAGATATCTTATATTAGATTAAGGAAATTGCCTTCTATTCCAGGTTTCACTGAGAATTATTGTTGTAAATGGGTGTTGAATTTTTCAAAATACTTTTCCTAGAAATAATCATAAGATTGTTCTTTTTTGATTGTAAAGAAAGTGATAACATTGATTTTTAAACATTAAACCAGCTTTGCATTCCTAGAACTTTGCATTCCTAGAATGTACTCCAATTGGCCATTGTGCATATATTCCTGGCTTTGATTTGCTAAAAATTTGTCAGGGATATCTGCATGCATGTTCATGAGGAATATTGGTTTGTAGTTTCTCTCATTGTAATATCTTTGTCTGGCTTTGCAATTGGCATAATACTAGTCTCACACAATCAATTGGGGGGTATTTTGCCTTCTTCTATGTTCTGAATTAGTTCATAGGAAATCGATATTTACTCTTCCTTAAATATTGAATAAAGTTCACCTGTGTTGTTATCTGGGTCTAGAGTTTTCTTTGTGGGATTTTTAGTCTGTGGTTTCAAATTTTAAAATTAAATATAGTAGTATATCTACGTATTTAGTGAGCTTTGGTGGTTTTGTTTTTTTACAGAATATTTATAAATCGTCAATGGGATTTTGTTTTTTCTTAAAGTTATTCATAATAATCACTTATTATATATTTAATATTTTTAGGACCTATGTTGAAGGCTTTGCAAATTCCTGATTTTGAGTATCACTCGTCAACAAATTTTTACAAATTCATGTTACTGAAATAAAATTAATCATTTCCTATCAATTTGTACGTGCTCAACACGAATATGACAGTCAAATTCTAATTTTGGCTCTAGTTTTTCTTTGTAATCTGCAATAAATTGATGTTTGCATCACGAAATGCATGCCAGTAGTAATAGGCCTACGGTTAAAACCTGGAAAAAATCAAGTCATACACTACTTCTTAGATTTCTTCGCTTATCTCTTGTACAGCTGTTCAGGAGCATCTCTGGGGAGTGTCCAGCAGTAGTCAGCCAGCATTGGAGTGGACCATTTTCCCTGGTATCTTTGTTCCATTGATGCGATATATTGATGAAAACATTTGCCATGTTCATCACTAACCATACCACAGTTTTCAGGGAAGAAATCCAGATGGGAATGGATCTTTAGAGACATATATCAGTCAAGTTTCTGATACTGCATCAGCATGTCTTCTACTAGTTCCTTATAGTTTTCTGCCCTAACATTCCCAAGAAAGTTTGTAGACACTAGGCAAAAAACGTTCCATTCTTGTTTCACATTACCCTGCAGCAAGTTGTTCAACCGGTCATCTGTGAAGAGCTCGCGAATCTGAGGATGCACAAAACCCCTCTCTTTAATCTTTGCTTCACTGAGTCGAGGAAATTTTTCATGCAGGTATAGGAAAGCTGGCGAGGTCCGGTCCATGGCTTTCACGAAATTCTTCATCACACCAAGTTTGATGTGAACGGTTGGTAGCAGGATTTTGTGAGCCTCGACCAGAGCTGAGTGCTGGATGTTCTTCTCCCCAACTGCTACATTTTGTCTGCGAGTCCATTCCTTCCACAGGTAGTGCAATTCACTTGCTCAACTATCCCAAGAACATAAAAAACAAATGTATTTTGTATATCCCTGCTGCAGTCCAATTAAAAGGGCAACTAGCTTCAAATCACGACAGACATGCCAGCTGTACTTGTTATACTCAATGGAATTTAGTAGCTGCTTTAAGTGATCGTATGTCTCTTTCATGTAGACAGCATGAGCTACTGGAATAGAGTGAAGAAGGTTTCCATTGTGCATAAGCACAGCCTTAAGACTCAGTCTAGAAATAGACTCCATTCTTGTGGGTCATGAGTGATTTCTAAGGCATTCACGAGGCCCTCAATATCGGAACAGAATACCAGAGTACTTTCCTTTCTGAAGAAAGGCTCCATATGCTGGTGGCACTTTTGATATAAAGTTATTGTGACATCTTCTTCTAGAAGATTCCATTGTTGCAGTCTTGATCTTAGCAATTCTGCCTTGTTCTTGGATAAGTCCAAATCACGAACCAAGTCATTTAGTTCTTCCATGTGGAACTGGTCTCAATGCAGATGGAATGTTTGGTAGACTCTTCTTGACTTCTTTTGCTTCGTTATTCCACCAGAAAGAGGAGGAACCAAGCAGAAGTAACAGTCTTTTATGTGGTTGCTTGGCTCTCTCTGCAAACAGCATTGATGGTCCTTTGCCATTGAACCACTGTGAAAGCTGTGTTGTACATGTAGCACAGCATATATGCAGGGTCCACGGCTTGTCTTGGTCACCAACCTTGCATCCGAAGTAAAGATGATAAGCCTTCTTCACTTGAGAAGTGATCATTTTCTTCTGGTTGACAAATGTCACTTTGCCACAAATAGAGCAGAAATTGTCCACACTATTAACACACTTTCGAGGCATTCCTGTTCTGTATTGTGCCTAAATGGATAAAATAATAAGAGTTCTATGGAACAGTAGCTTAAACTGTCTCGCACACAGTCTGAAATATTTTCAATGCTCAAACTTTCCGACAGGGCTTTATCTAGTGCACTGCTGATGTCAGCTTACTTCAGCAGCTGTCTGGCAGTAGTATTGCATTGCATCAGAAAATGATACAATCAACTCTGGGTGATGTGGGCACGATGGTTTTATGCAATGTGATGCAGTATTACATCATTCTAGGGTGATTTAGGATGTTGTTGCAGTCCTACTGGGTAAATTTACATGGTGAAACATATAAAATGAATTATATGAAATATGGGCCTCCCTGGTGGTGCAGCAGGTGAGCGTTGCGCTGTTCAGCTGTAGGCTGCGCGCGATGCAAGTTCGACGCCCAGCCAGGGAGAGTCCCACATGGTGCGGCAGACCTCTCCTGCCTCGCCCGCTGCTCCCCTCAGCAGTGTATTTCTGATCTGCCTGTTCTGCTCCCCACTCTGTCTCTGGTGAACCCTCTCACCGCCCCACGCCTCTGGCCTGTACCCCAGCTTGTATGTATAAATAAATAAATCTTAAAAAAAACATGAATTACATGAAATATCTTCAAAATGAGAGCTAATACAAAATTTTCAGGGTTATATTCATGTTCAGCTCACCAGATACTATAGATTAGGGCCTTTTAAAGTCAGTAACGATTTCAATGTTGACCAGCATTATTTGTGCTATTCCTATTGTCTTTATTTTTCTGGTTATTATTTTCAATTTTGCTAACATTTTCAAAAAATCAAAATCTGGTTTAATCAGTACTGGTTACTTATTTTGTTTCTTACTTCATTTTTACTACTGTCTTTATTGTTTCCTTTCTTTACTAATGTCTCATTTGCTATAACTCTTTTAGTAGTTTTTTTAATGTTTACAACATACATCATTAACAATTCGGTCTACTTTCAAATAAAATCATGCTACCTCAAGAAACTTAAAACAGCATCCATATGCTCTGAATTTTTTTTGAGAATTTTTTTAAAATAATCATTCATATATTATTTCTCTACTCCTTTTTTTTTTTTAAAGATTTTATTTTATTTATACATACAAGCTGGGGTACAGGCCAGAGGTGTGGGGCGGTGAGAGGGTTCATCAGAGACAGAGTGGGGAGCAGAACAGGCAGATCAGAAGTACACTGCTGAGGGGAGCAGCGGGCAAGGCAGGAGAGGTCTGCCGCACCGTGTGGGATTCTCCCCTGCCGGGCGTCGAACTCGTGTCACCGCTGCTGACAGCTCCACAGCGCAGGGCTCAACTGCTGCGCCACCGGGGAGGCCCTCCTCTACTCCTTTGAGTAAACATGAATTTATATCTGGTATTGTTTTCCTTTAACCTGAAAAAGTACTGTATCATTTTTTGTGTTGTAAGTCTGCTGGAGATACATTTTCTCAGTGAAAACTATTTCAGTGAAAACTATTTCACTTTTATTTTTGAAATATTTTTTCTTGAGTATAGAATTCTCAGTAGGCCATTTTATTTCTTTCAGCATTTGAAGATGTTGCTTCATTGGCTTCTAGCTCGCATAGTTTTTCAGAAGGAGTCTGGTAAAATTTTATTCTTTGTTCCTTTGTATTTAATGTTCTTTCTTTCCCCTGAAAGCTTTTAAGATGTCCGATTTATGTCTTCAACAAGTTGATTACTCTGTTATTCTGTTTCATTGGTACTGGTATTTTTAGTTCCATGAGTTCTAATGTTCATCAAGTTTGAAAAAAAAAGGCTACTGTTGTGTCAATTTTTCTCTGACCTTCCTTCTTTTCAAAAACTCGAAATTCATATTTCTTAGTTTACTTTGTATTGCCTCACATGTCACTGATTTTCTTCTGTTCATTTGTCCTTTCAGTCATTTTTTTCCGTATGTTTCATCTTGGTTAATTTGAAATTTGTTAATTTCTATTGCTGTCTTTAAAATTCATTGATCTTTCTTATATAGTGTATAATCATTAATTCCATCTAATATTTGTTTTTATTTTATATAGTTCACTTATAGTCATTTGTGAGATCATTTGGGCTATTTTGTATATTCCATTTCTTTCCACATCATATTAAAATTTTCATGTACCTCATTGGTCTCGTGGAACATATTTATGACAGGTGTTTAGGCATTCTTTTCTGCTATCTATGTCATTTGATGGTCTATTTTAACTGATTTGCCACTGATTTGGAGTATTTTTCATACCTCTTGGCAAATTTGGTGGGGTTTTTTTGTTTGTTTGTTTGTTGTTTTTGTGGATGCAAGACAAAATGAATTCTGTTTTGGGACGTTAGAGTTAATCGAATATTTTTGATTAGTGTTTGTTGTTTGGAACTCAGGTAAGTTTACTTTGAAGCAGATAAATAATTTTTACGATTATTAGAGAAGGTCTTGAGCATCCTTTTCTCTGGGCTAATTTATACCCACTTTTAAGATAATACTTTTTTAAGATTTATTTTTATTTATTTATGCATACAAGAACTGAGGTATAGGCCAGAGGTGCAGGGGAGAGGGGGTGAGAGGTTTCACCAGAAACAGAGTGTGGACCAAAACAGGCGCACCTACTGAAATACAATGCTGAGAGGAGCAGCAGGCAAGATAGGAGAGGGTCTGCTGTGCCATGTGGTTTAGCTCCCTGGCTGGGGATTGAACTCAGGCCACAGTGGCTGATAGCTTGATAGTGCTGAGACTTTAACTCCTGTGTCACCAGGGAGGCCCAAGATAATACTTTTCAAGGACTTGACTTAATGCATATTATTTTTTCCACACTTCCGTGTTACAGGAACAAACATTATTCACAGTCCTCTTTAGGAATTCTTTCTTTGGCCTTTTTTTCCACTCCATTGGCTTTTTTTCCAATCTTGGATAGTTTCTTGGTATGCACGTACAAATCAGTTATCCAAGACCTGAAGGCACCCACTATAAATATTTACATTTTTCACTCAAAATAATTACAAGGGAAGATGTA
This sequence comes from Scalopus aquaticus, assembly GCA_004024925.1. Classification (NCBI taxonomy): domain Eukaryota; kingdom Metazoa; phylum Chordata; class Mammalia; order Eulipotyphla; family Talpidae; genus Scalopus; species Scalopus aquaticus. The sequence goes on along the minus strand of PVIJ01002860.1, from coordinate 104,410 downwards.
GTCCCTTCTGTTGGCATTCCACCTCACACATTACAGCACTGTTGACCTCCCTTTACTCTAATATTTATTTTCTTTGCAGAGACTCATGGAGACTTCTAAACAGTCTATATTTAGGTTTCTCATCTTTGAGACTTAGAAACTGTGGCTAAACCTAAGTAGAACTAACCTCTTTTTATTTCTTTTTTTTTTTCAGAACTTAAATTTGTGCTGTATCTTTTTCAATGCCTGAAAACTCAAAATACATTTCAAATATTTTTTTCCAGTTTTCTAGTTGTTAAAGAACAAAGAATAAATTTGGCTCCTATTATCCCAGTGTAGCCTGAAAAATATTCCTGAATAGAAAACAGATCAAAGAGAATCTGTGATCGATGGGAAAACAAAATAGCATCAACAATCATATCTATAATTACTGGTTCTTCACCATAGAGTGACATCGTTCAATAGAACTTTTTAAGACAATGAAAATGGTCTATATCTGCCACTGTTTTCTGCAATAAACATTAGCAGATGTTCCTGTTTCAGGTGACACTTAAAATGTGTCTAGTATGTCTGATGACCTGAACTTTTAACGCTATTTTAAATTTTAGTAAATTTCAATAACAATTGGTAGCTAGTTGTTACTCTAACAGACAATTTACATTGAACACCATTAGGAAAATATTAATAAAGCTGGAACAGAAAGAATATTGGTTAAAAAAAGGTAATTGAAAACAAGGGATAGTTTTTATCTCTTTAGGTAGAGCAGAATTGGGTAATGCATGCTTAAAGTTTTGCTTAAGAAGGAGATAGTACAATTAGAGAAGACATTGTGACATAGTAAGGGCTGCATTTAATCAATTGATGCTTCCAAAAATACTTTGGAAAATATAATGAAGGACTAGTGTTAGTTATTGCTGTCACTATTATTTTCCTAGTGATCTGAGGTTAGGATTAGCAATTGGAGAATGGATACACAGATGATTGGGGACATCTGTCTCAAACCCAGTCTTTTCTGCCACATGACACTCATAGAGATTTCTAAATCCCAATGAGAAGGGAGAGTTTATATCTCAAATGCATCCCAAATTGTATAAGAAGGTAATAGTTAAATTAATTAAAGCACTTCTTTCAGGTTACTAGGAGACCCAATACTTTTCTAGTCAAGGGGTAGCTAGCTGCCTACTGAACTAGCCTTTCATAGTTACCTGGTGCCATTCACTATCCATAATGGCATCAATACTTGAGACTTTATTACTGAATTTCAAATATTGAGAGACCAGCAGGTCAGAAACCCTTCCCTGTATGTAAATCATCATGATAATCAATAACCTCTGGGTGTGGGAAATGTAGGAATCTTCCCAGAAAGTGATATGAATCTGCTGTAATCTCAGGTTAGAGTCAAAGAATCCATTCTTCCCGCTTGATGTTGAATTATATTTGACTGTCTGTATGCATGCTTTATTTCCAGGTTATGATTCCAAAAAAGCCCCTACATGAATGACCTATTTTTATGAGCCAGGTGATTAAAGAAATAGTAGCTTAAGTGCATTATTCATTTGTTTCTATAGTTATATATATATATAATATATATATATTATATATATATATATAACTATAGCAGCATATATAATTCATTGAAAGATACATAAACATACATGTTTCTATTAGTCACTGCCAGGATATCTAACAGTTGTGCTTGCTTGTACCTAGTTCACAATAAGTTTAATCAGAAATATGATGTAGTCATGTTTTTCTTTGGAAAATGCTTGTCTTTAACATATAAAATCTGGAAAGTAGACCAGTTACTGGATTATAAAATAACATTAGAGACTCCAGAGTAATTCCAAATAGGTGACAAGGGCAATGGAAGTAGTATAAAAGCAGTGTAATAAATTCATTCACATAATGGAACATATGCAAATCACGAGGAGCTCTTAAGAAGGAAAACTGGGGAGGCAGACTCAGCAGAACTGTACTGTTACATAGAAGACTGGGCATTGGAGTCTTGTGGGAGGAATAACGACACAGTAACCAAGAGTATGAATTTAGATGGAGGGTCAATTCCTGGCTTTGGAATATGGATTCTGTGCTTTTGGACTGGCATCTGAAAGAGGCAAGTAATACTTTATACCTCTAATAGTTTTATAGAAATCAAATGAGTTAAATTTGTGTATGTCCAGGCATATACATTCAGATTAGTATTCAGTTATGGCTGGTAGGGCAGTCCTGCTGCAGGGCTTTTGTGTGGGGGTTGAGACTCAGGAGAGGCAGGGAAAGCTACTCATTCTAAGACAAGGAAGAAGCCTACATCACAAATTTTGATTAAAGAGAAGAAGGAAGTGTGAGAATGGAGTAGATGGTAGAGATTTCAGGACCACACATTTTCTATCAGTCTTGATAAACCTAATTCTGAGTCTTAGGATATGGGCTACAATGTGCAAAGAAAAGTCTAGATTCACTGGCTGAATCATGACAGCATAAGGCCTGCTTTGCTGTAACTATGTATTGTACTTGTGCCAATGAATAGTGTTTCCCTTCTTTGGATTCCTACTAGAACATGTTGTGATACAGAAAATCACAGCGGCTTGACTTGTGAGGCTGACCAATGCAGATAAGGAAGCACCAGAGAGTTGACATACTGTGGTAGCTGCACAGTTTGCAACCTGTCAGCTAATAGTGGGAATGAAGCTAATTTTCAATACCTGCAGTAAGAGAAGAGCAAAATGGTGGGCACACTAGCAGCTGTGAAGATGTTCATTGGCAGATGTGTGACATCCACGCTGGAAGTTCAGCTAGAGGGAGGGATTTTGAAGAAAACTTAATTTACCAATATGTCCTCACTATTAGATGTAGGTAGGTGAAACCTAAAGAATGTGAGGGCATAGAAGGACATAACATTTGGTAAGGAATCAATCACTATTACTGCCTTTCTCTTTTCTTCCTAGACACACACACACACACACACACACACACACAGACAGCAAAGACAGAGGCAAAGGTATTTTTCTTTAATTCCTGTCCTGCTGCTAAAACTACCCAGCGGATCTCCTTTCGGGGAGTAGTAATAAGTATTCTGTTTGTTTATGAAGTTGCAAAATTAAAACAGATCAGTAAACCATGGCAGCTAAAGAAGTGGGGCAAAACCAGGTCTGCACTTTGCTTTTGCTCTCCCTGAGCTATATGAATTTCAGCAAGTTATTTAATCACTCAAGACTCAGTTTTCTTGTTTTCAAAAGAGGGCTAAGAGATTTCCAAGGTCTTTTCTCTTCCTGACATTCTGTTAGCTCTTCTACAATCCAATTTCTGATTCTGGCGGGGATTCTTCAATGAGAGCCAGAAAGGGTTACAGTGACGTTTGTGCTGTTCACAGAAAACTGCTCCAATGATGTGGGCAACATGTAGGGAGCAAGAGTGCTCAGTGAACACCAACTTAACACCAGTTTGTTTCTTTGGGTTTATTAGTAAGAACTATGACTACAAATATGAACTGATCCAGTCCTAGGTAAAGGCCTGTTCCCACCTGGATTACGTCATCTGACTGAACGGGTCTGGGGCTCATCTACAGAATTCTGCCTACACTTTCCGACAAAGCAAGCAATGACTGTGATTTTTACTTCTGTGGAGAGTAGATGCTCAGCATTTCTGTGTAGTTATAGTAGTAATAATAACCATTTATTGAGTGCCTGAATCAGTCACACATCCAAAGTGCTTTACATCCATTTTCTCATTTAGTTCTCATAACATTCTAGGAGTGGAATTCATTGTATTACAGCTTTTACAAAAGACAAAATCACAGCTCAAACATTTACTGTCAAAATTCACACAACTGATAAGTAGTGGAGCCAAGATTTGAATCTGAATCTGTTTTGCACCCTGCTCCCCAATGTTGGACTTACAGGTAGACCCCTTCCCCCACGCTGGCAGAACCGCAGGCTGGTATGCCACGCAGAGCAGGACACGGCACAGTCTTTGGGCAGCTTAATAGTAAATGAATTAATCAAAAATAATTAAACATCTCAAGCATATTAAACACAAAATAACTAGGACGTGGTTGGATCTCTGCATGAATTCCTCCTGATGAAGCACTTTCTGCTGTGACAGAAATAAAATAAAATCTCTCGGTAATTCGAAGCATATACAGCAATTAATTCTACATTTATATGGTCTTGTTTTTAGAACTGTATTTTAATTTTTAAAGCATCATTTTAATATCTGTGCTATAACTGATAATTATTTTGGAAAGGGGGCAGGAGCAAGAGGGTTTTAGTGGCAACACAAACAATTTTTAATGCAACAGCTGCAAGGCTTAAATCAACCATGTGCCAAGAGTCCTGTAGACTGTCAGAGGGAAGATAGTCTGTAGCTTGTGCCTCCCACTCGGGTTCACTAGTTTGGGTCTACTCAAAGTTGATTGTGGCCCCAAAGGTCACCTTCACTTGATAGCTCCTTGGTGGCCTAAGTAAATGAATAGTGGACTTATCCAATTTCCTCCTGGGCAGCCACCCAGGACTAATTCTGAAGGCTTTTATTGCAAAGGGAGGACCCGTCGTGGCACAGACACTCACTGTATCTTTCAATGTAGACCATGGCTAATTATTATTATTGCTATTATATTATTGTTATTTCATTCATTGAAGACATGAAATAGAACACCGACTGGAATAAAACAAGCATATCAGCTTTGGTGGCTGTTGCTCAGGATGGCTGGAGGCAAGCACAGGGAAGTGCACGAAATTCACTCCTGTTCCACCCGTCACCTAAGCGCATTTCAAAGTCCATTTCAGGTTTCAGTCCACCATAAAATTGGAAGTCCACGATGTCCCATGAATTCCAATTGCCTCTTCTGTCTATCACACTCCTTATTTTATACTCTCACTTTGGGTACTCAAGTAGGAAAGAGAACACTGGACATTAAAATCTTCCATAGGCTCATTGACTTGTGAAACTTGGCTTAATATAAGTCTTTGGATGTCCTGATTTGGACAACCATGTTTTCCTCCAAGGAGTCCTTTCCTGAAGTGCTCCTTAATATTCCAAGTCTAGAAGCTACCAATAGCAGCCACACACCCTTGCATCCTTACTCTGAGCATAGGTAATATGCCATAGAAGAGGTAGGTATTTTCTCAGGTTATCTCCTTAATTATCTACCCTGCTTATACCTTAGAATTCTTTTGCTCTTCTAAGAGACAGAACAGTAATTAACTAGTTAATTAACTTAATATTTAAATCTCTAATCTCCTGAACATTTTCCCATCACAGTCTTGCTTTCTAATCTATATTATAATTCCAAATAGATGTGTGCTCTTAATTATTATGACATTGGTACTTAGTATACTTTCACCTTTCTATCACAGATTACTGTAACAGGGTGTGAAGTGAAGTTCTACATTTTGCCTTGACCCCAAAACCTCTCCTCATCAAGTGTCTTTCCCACAGGTGACTTTTCAACCTGAGACAGTAGGTACTTACAGGAGGCACCTGAACATATCCTATGAGTCCATAGGCAAGAGATGATATACACCCATCAAAGTTAAGAAGAGCTAATGATGCTGAATAAGTAATGGTGGAATCAACTGGATAAATTAGTGGCCCTGCAGTGCCTCTCAGAGCAATTCGTTCTATTTCTTCCCATTTGGCTCCCTGGACCAATTGAGGAAATGCCAGGCCACCGTTTACCAAAAAAGATAAATACTCCTGATTCAACTACCTGATTCTGAGCTCAGTTGCCACCTGCCTACCAATTACTTTAGTGATGCAACAGAAGTTCTTAGCTGACTGTGTAGTATGTATGTTTTTCTACCTCTGCACCTGGCTGTAAGAAATACCCACATTGTTTAATTTTTTTCTAAATCAAATTAGTTCTGAGTTTGTGCCCATACTAGTCATGGTTGGAAGAAATTTAAACTCAGTAATAGCTTTGGAGACAGGTGGCTTATGTGAGTGTCCAAAAATGGAAGAAATGTTCTTCAGTCTTCACTATGGTCGCCTCTGACATGTACATTTTTCAAATTCATATGCTCCATATATAATATGCAGACCTGTTACTACTCCAGCTCAATTTCAGGGATCTTAAGGTGGTCTGGGTTCTTATCAACAGACATACTGGGCAGGTCCAGGGTGTTGTGAGGGAATTAACCAAAATTCTGCTTCCTTTCCAGTCTATAAATCTCTTCCTTCTCTAGAATAAATTATTCTGTCATTCTGTCTTTAACTCCCTGATTATTTTGCTATTCCTTATATTCAGGGAAGCTCTTCCTAAGCATGGTCGCATATACCTTTCAATTCAGTACACTTCAAGGGTAGAATAAACGCAATAACTACAGTAAGAAAACAGGTATAAACCAGGCATATGATTAACCATGGGTAGCACTCTCCACATAGGTTTTTAGAAACAAAATGTTAATTTCTTTTCCAAAGGTGAGAATAAAGAAAGAAGATGCTGTCATTAGTTTGCCTTTTCCAGTAACTATTACATTTGATTATATTAGATCAAAACAAGAGGACAAGAACAGAGAGAACAGAGCAAGAACAGAGGAGAAGAGTGGCAAAACCTTCTTGATGATCAAAATATATCAAAACTACCAAACAGGATGTTGAGATAAAGTGTCTCAGAGCAGACCACCATGGAGCAAATAGATATAAGCCTATAATGTAAACTTATTCTGCCCAGTAGCTGTCATTTTCCTTTCCTTTATTGCCATGAATAGAGATGTAGAGGTTATTGTACTGGCAGTGAAGTTGATACTTAAATACAAGTCCAGATACAGCTCAGCTGAGATGCTCTCAGATTCAGAGCATTCAGAGGCTGAAAATGCAGAAGTTCTCTACTCCCAAAAGCCATTAAGACAGAGTTGCAGGCACTCACACTTTCATTTTAACAGCATAAAACCTCCAGTTTAGAAGCTTAAATCCATCTCCAAGGTGAACCTAGGAAGGTGGCAGAAGTGTACCTATTATTATAGCAATTTGTTTCCTACAAACAGCAGCCCCCAGGTGGAGAAATGAGAGTAGTTAACTTGCTTTTTTTCTTCTAGATTTTTTTTTCCCTAGTCCCTACAGTGCCACCTCTGCAAGGACAGAGCAGACTTTTCCTGCCCCTGCTATACTGAGGACAGCACAGCACCTATTGGTCACTACAGAAACCTAGTCTCTCCGCAATGGACAATTAGACATTTTGAGAACAGAGAATGTCAATTCTCAATCAAAAGATACAGAGAAACCCAATTATTCTATAAAGAGAACAAAGAAAAAGTCAGCACCCACCCTCCTCTTCCACATCAGAATGATTTCTGATTCATTCTGATGATACTTTTGAGGTGAAAAGTTAGCTCCACTGCTTTTGTGAATCTAGACTTTTTTTTTTCCTTTTAGGGCTCTGAAAATATGTCTATATTTCCTTTGTTTACAGACTGAAAAAAATCAGATAACTTTCCATGTTGCCTGAGAGATAAAAAATATATTTTGTTTTTTGTTTTTACTATCCAAACCTCTAAAAAAAATCATATTTTCTCAGATTCTTATTTGGGGTCTGATATTTTTTTCCCTTCTCATTCCTAACAGAGGGAAAAAGGTAAGGTGATTTAACAGGAGCATTTTACTTCCTTGTAATTGAATATATTCAAGAGGAATTTTTCATATTTCAAGGAAAGAGTGTTAAATCTGAGCGAGGGGAGGGGGCAGGCAGGGCGGTGCTAGGCTTTATTTCCCTAGCCTGTAACAGGGAGTATGAAAAATATCGATTTGCTCCTGAGAGATGCTGGAGCAACTTAATTAAAGTTGTTTAAGTACTTTGGAATCCTTTGATGGAAAGGAGCATATAAAAGTGTAATGTGCTTTAATTTAATGTGAACTTTTCAGAAACCAGAAGGAGGCCTTTCCACACCCCATCCCATTTCAAAACAATATGCTCACCAAGATATCTTTTCAATATCCATGTATATTTGGTTGTGATAAATATAGTCCCTGACCTTTAACAGATAGAAAAGTGAAAACAGAGAAATTGGACACGCTATGATGGCTATCGCCTATTTTACAGAGCTTCTCAGAATATTGATTGACTAGAAGACACTTCTGAGAGCTGGTATGTGACTCTTAATAAATCCATTCCATTGGGGGAGGAGTATGCAGACTTCTAAGACCCTACACAAGATAAGTCACACGAAACAGAGACAGAAATAGTCAATAAACCTAAGTTTGTCACAAGAGGCAAGCAGGAAGCCTGTATGACTTCTGTCACAGGGTAGCTAGGTCCTCTCTTGATCATTTACACAATGTAAAGTACATTTATGTCCCTAATAAAAGCCTCTAAGGGAATATCCTTAGCTGATGCCTCCAGGAGAAAGTTGGTCTTCGGTCAACAAGTCAGTATGAAATTCACTGCCTTGACTTAGTTCCAGGTGCTACCAGTACTCGGCTGACACACCGTTCTCTCACACGGCCACCCAGAGCTGTCTTGATGGCATCTGCCTGCCCAACAAAGTTGTTGAAGCTCTGACCTTCCCCAAGGGAGACCTGTACACACTTCCATACTCATTAAAAGCGTCCTTTTCTGCAGGTCATGTGCTGACTGTACTTCTGGATTGAGCTACAGTGGTAAACCACTTGGAGTTTTTGCAAGGGCATCCTAGTTCTTATGCAACACCCTGTATTACCATGGCTTTAACAGTAAAACAACAACAACAGCAAAAACCCGCCAAAGCTGTTTAAACTCTGTACCCTGAGGGAGAAAGGAGGAAAAAGTGTGATAGGGAGGAGGAATTTTTATTTGTGTGCCTCAGTGATACTGAGTTGGCCTGAGAGAGGTTAGCGTGACTGCAGTCACACATTAGGCTCTGATAGAATAAGGGAAGGAGATTTCACTCAATAGTGAGTCCTTTCCTTCCTCTACCTTTCTCCTAAGGAAGGGAAATCTCAACTGCATGCTCACCGGCGCCCATTTATTTTTGAGGCAATCTCATTAGTCTTCCCCATCTGAGAGGATTTGCTCAGTTTAATGCCTTTAAAAAACTCACTCATGCCACTGTCATTGCAACTCTAGTCTGCTGGGTTTTCATTCTTACCTCTATTTGCGTTCCACCTTCACTGGAATTTGAACTGGACTTTAGCATTTCAGCATTGACTTTCCTCATTGAAAGGGATTTGACCATTCCTCTAGCCTTGGGAAACATGCTTATCTCTCATGAGTATCTCATCCAGCTTCTACTTACAGAACCCCAAAATAACCTCAGAACCTGATCAGTTCTCCATGACAATTTGCTTTTGAAAGGGATTAACATGAGCAAGTGTTATTTGGACTTAATGTTATTATTACAGCCCTGGACATTCAATGTATTTTCTCTTAATTCCTACCATCGTTGTTCAGACAATACCATTTCACTTTCCCAGATATGAGTGGAATCCTCCTTGAACTCAAGTCAACTGATGAGCTGGAATCCTGCTTCCTACATAATTGGAGCTTCCTAATTCTTTTTTTCTTTCAGAACCTAGGTGGTTTCTTATTCAAGTTAGTGTGTTTATACTTTTTTAACTGTTGGGAGCTATTCCATATAATAGATGTTTCATAACTTGTTTATCCAGTGAAATTAAGTTATTTCAGATTTTTGTCTAGTATAAAATTCCTATTATGAATATCTTTATACATATGTTTAGATTTCTGTGCACTATTTCAGTAAGATACACACCTGGAGATTAAAATACTGGGTCATAATATACGAATATTTGAAAAGATACTGCCAAATGGTCTTCGTCAAAGATTATATCAGTACTGCTGCAAAAAAATAAATAAATAAATAAGAAGAATCTGGACTTTGAGCTTGTTTTTCCACTACTTGTACTGCTTCCCCTACATGTTGTCAATCTGTTCCCTTCTTTAGATCTCAGCTAAAATGTGGCCCTCCCTAAGGAACTTTCCCTGATTGCTATAGCTAAAGTGACCTCTCTTCTTCACTTTCACTCACTCTGACATGCCTTGCTCTCTCCACAGCACTAATTTCTAATTAAAATTACTGAACCAGAGTATTTAGCTTTATGCATGTGTTTCCCCCTGTCTTTCTCTCTACTGGAATACATTCTTCCCGGGAGAAGGGGTTCTGCTTTATGCCCTTAGCACCTAGAATAGTGACTGGCACATGGCAAGTGCTCAAAAAAAAAAAAATGTCTAATGAATGACTAGTTTCTCCAGCACGTTTTATTCATTTACCAGACATGTTAGGAGCTTATATTGACTGTTATAATCACTTTACATGTTTTGATAGCCATGAAAAACATATGAGGTACTAACTTTATTATACAGATAAGAACAGACCATGATATTGTTAAAGACAAAATCAGTACACACATACACACACACACATTATGGAAAATTAGTGCCATAGGAATATCTGTAACAGTCATTGGCATAAAAACTTGCCGGATTCTTTAAACAATCTTTTTATTATAAGACAAGTAGAAGCCTAATTAAATCCATAAGAAAGTTGGAATTTGGGGGAAAAATAATTTATATGAAGACCCATTTGCTAAAATGCTCAGCTTTTAGCATAGTGGAATTTCAATTACTGTAGAAGAGGCTTTCCTTTCACCGAGAACTATCTGGCCCCATATATAAATGGCAGGGGATATAAAAAGGGGTGTTTCCAGCTGCACCCACCCCTTTGAGATTCCCCAGATGTCTTCTATGCATAGGAATTAATAAATAGGTTGGCTTTTGTACAACATTGCTGGGTCAATAAACAAACACAAATCTAGAGACAGGTCCTGTCAGCAAATGTATGTAATTCTTATGTAAATTGATGCAAACCATTAATAGTAAAATGTAAAATGTGGCAGGGAAAACAAGAGTTAACCTGCCTTTTTCAACTACATATTTGTTGCTCTTCAAGCCATAATTAATTTATTTTTTGCAAAACAGTTGCGTTTTCCTCACAGTCAATGTCATAAATCAATGGAATAATTGTTATCTCTTGGGATTTAAAATCTATAAACAATATTAGGCTAACTTTGGATTAAAAAAGGGGAAAAAAGGAATAAAACAAAATTCAGGAACTTTCAGGTGAGTAAACAGGATTTTATTTGTATAAGATCTGGTAATTTGAGTCAGAAATTTGGAGAAAAAAGGTAGGCATTTATCAGTACAAACATATACAAACATTTGTGTTAATACGTAGTGTAGGGCTAATGTTTTTATAAATTGCATTTATCTTGAATCTCATCTACTTACATTTATATATCTCAACTTCTTGAGTATAGACTCCTGAACATGTCCTGAACATGTCTGGTTATATGACAGAATACAGGAATACAGGATACGGAATACAGGAATAACACAATTTCAGATGGATATAAATTTTAGTACACAATTTCAGATGGATATAAAACAGAAAAAAAATATTTTCTCTGAATCTAGTTAATTTCTCTCTTGAGTCCTTTTCCTGCAATGTTGGTAAGAAATTCAAGTTGAGTATGTTTGGGGAGTTCTCCTAATCTTCTCCCATAGGTCATGCCATATACAATTTCAAGGCACCCATGAAGAAGGGATGATGGAGGGAGCCCCCATTTATTAGATATCTATAATTATGAGATACCTTTCTCCCCGGTATTTGCTAGATTCTTTAAACAATCTTTTTATTATAAAGGTACTTATAGTACCTTTAGATTCTTCCTGCAAGCATGGGAGGAAAGAATCTAATGAGGTTGGGGACTCTGGTACCTAAGTGCTTATCTTGGACCTTACTGCCAGGTTTCTGAGGGACCCTGGCCCTACTCCTTTAATGAGTGACTGACCTCTCTTTCTCTGAGCATCTGCATCCATGAGAATGCTTTTTCAATCTGGAGAAGTATCATTATTTTTCTTAAAGGGTGGCTCTAATAATGTGATCTCTGGTTCAAAAATCCTTCCTGGTTTTCATTACCAAGGAAATTTATACCTCAGATATTTCAAATTGTCCAGATTAATCTTAATATGGCTGTTCAAAGTTTCTCTCCCTTTTATTTCCTGTTTGTCTCTTGTGCTACGACTGAAAAAACAAGGTAACATAATGATTTTTGCTTTCCCCTCTTGCTTCATGATGTCCCTTCCACCAGAAAAGCCCTCTCTTCCCTTTATATGGATTTCTAAATGACCAAAAACTGTCTATCCTTTAAAGTTCAGGTGCCATGCTGGTTTCTTCATAAACCATCCTCCAATTCAAGAGAATACCAGCTGCAAGAAAAGAAATAATGAAACCAAAAACAGAGATGAATTTAGCATTGGGACAAAACAAAACAAAACACAAACAGGATGAAAGTGTGGGGATAAAGGTAAATGTGTGAGATGAAGTCATAATCCTGCAACAGACCTCAGGATGTGAGTGAACGGGACCTGAGTGAGGGGCTGCCCAGACTGAGGGGTGACTGGGCCTACAGAATCTGGAGTAGGAATACTAGGAATGGCAGCTGGTAGACATCTGAGCTCTCCAACATTAGGCAATGCTGTTGTTCAACTTATCTGAACCCCACTGTGCTTTCATTACATCATTTTATGACATTAAAATTAATAATATAAAGAGATCATTATTGATCTGCCCTAGCTCCACTACTGGATTATAGAGTCCTTCAAAGGAAGGCCTTCTACCTCCTTTACCTTTGCGCCCTCTGAAACACCTGGCATAATCCCCTGCACAATCCCCAAGCATACATTTAATTTTTTAAATTATGTTAATGGATGTAACACTGATTTATAACACTTCATATGTTTTAGGGGTATAGGATCACATCTCCAAAAATATGCGTTATCATACTATCTCCACTACCAAAGCACCAATAATTCTCTACCATAGTCCACTGAACACACCTCCTAATTGCACTCTGCCTCCCCCAAACCCCAATCCGTGCCACTTCTTGGAATCTCAGTTCTGCAGTCAGATTTCAAGGATTTATTTTGCTTTGTTCTTGTCTGTTCATTTGTATTCCTCTTTATATTTCACATAAGTAGGATCATCTAGTACTTGTAGACTTATTTCACTTAGCATAACCCCCTACCATTCCTTTCGTATTGTTGCAAATGTTTAGATTGCCTTTTATTTTTTTTCAGTGTGGAAAGCTGAGTAGTATTCCATTGTTTATATATATACCACATCTTCTTTATCCACTCCTCTGTCCTTGGGCACTTAGATTGGTTCCATAACTAGGCTAATGAAAATAGTGCTTCAAAGAATAGAGGGGTATGTACATCCTTTCAGATTACTGTTTTTGTATTCATAAGGTAGAAACCTAGAAGAAGGATTTCTGGGTCACATGTAGATATATTTTAATATTTTGAGAAATTTCATTACTCATTTCCAAAGAAGCACATTATTTACATTCCCACCAACAAGGTAGGTGTCTCCACACTCTTGCCAGCACTTGTTGTTTCTGTCCTTTTTGATATAGGCAATTCTCCCAGGTGTGAGATGATATCTCATTGCACAGACCATACAGTTTAAGTATGGCCACATCAAGGCATCTATATCCAAGATGACGGCAAAGCCACCAAAGCATTGACACAACAGTAAGTTCAGACAGCTGGGCCTAGTCTCACAAACATGCTTGACGTGGTTGGCAATCTCTGGATGTAGCAGTGAGGTTCTGAAGCCACCAGACCTTACTTATCAATACAGCATATGCTAACTGGACAGCAAGTTTCAATATTTCTTATTTCATTGACACTGCAACTGAATACTACATTGACACTGCAGATGGTTAAGTGAAGAATGAGGGCCCCGACCCTGGGCTTATCAACAAAAGTCTGTAAGTGTTATTGGCATGAGGCTAGAATTGTCCATGAAACCTAAATCACTCCCACAGTAGGAACAAATATGATAATTATATTTACCTCTGTTAAAGAAGAACATGAAAACACAGGTGCAAAATACAGAAAATACAGATCTACAAAATACAGAATCTACATTAAGAGTCTACTGTGTCTGCTTTAATGATGTGTCAAAACCTTCCCTATCAACTAACCTGTGAACAATCATTACTTGCTTATAAATGAGATATTTGTGGTGGATCTGGACAGAAGCAATATGATGAGTGAAGACACTTGTTAATTTTCAAAAATTATTCACTTGTCTGTTTTAATTTTTTTAATTGTTTGGCACTTTCCCCCTACCTATTCATAAAAGGAGACCTGTCCAAATCATTTAGGTAAATAGTTCTTTCTATTGGTGGTGTTTCTTCTCAAGGATATGCCAATAGAAGTCTTTGAAAGCACATTTTTAGAAATTTGCCTTCCTCCCCTGGTATCCTGAAAGGCAGTATGGTGTAAATTTACTTTAATTCTGTCATCTTTTAGTAAAATCTTTTTCGCCTCATTTTGGAATAAAATATTCTAATGTTTCTGGATCTCATGATTCTAACAGTTTTCATAGGCCATTAGTTCCTTGGACTGAATTAAATTATGAATGCTATTACCATCTCTTCAATGACATCATAACTTGGAAGGAGAGAACCCTTAAAAGAGAGGCTCACAGTGAGGTAGCTTGTGAGCATTCCCTAACATCTCCTAAAGTGACCAGAATGGCATCTAAGAGGGGCGCTCTTTGCCTTCCTGGTGCAAGGAGTGAGAGGAGTGGATACTGCCTCACAGGTGTCACCCACGCTTGATGCTTCACAGCCATGAAACATCTTTCCAGAAACACATTCGCTCACTATTTCAATAACTCAGCCGTAGGCCTTTGCCCAGAAGAACAGACCACTGGGGCAGGGAATGTGGCCCTTCAGCTGGGGGCCTGGCTCACCTCCTCTGGGGACAATGCCCCCAAGTGCAAGTCCCCATACCTTTGTGTCTGTCACTCCACTGGACCCTAGTGGCCCACAGGCCTTGCAGCGAAATGACTGTGTCTGCCCCTGACAGAGGTGTCACATCCAACCCAATTTCAATTCCATTTTCCCTTTGCCCCTAGAATTGGAAGATGAGCAGCCCAGAGATAAGTGTATTCCAATAATTTAGGGTAGTGATAGGGGGACCTGCTTCTTGAGCATACCAATACTTTAGAAATCGCATCCTGTTATTTATTTGTGTATTTTGTAAAGAATAAAGTTATTGAAAGGAAACAAAGTAGCATCCTTTCTACCTTATGACCTTGCTTCCCCTCTGAAGGAGGTAAAGGAAACTGAGAGACTTGAATTAAAGGATGGTCCAGTAATACACAGCTCGCTTTTCTGCCCTCTCTTTTCTGCAAATGCTACATCGATTGTAGCACTTGAATGCTGGCACATTCAGCAATACAAGCGTCACCATGATTTGATATTTAACTTGCAGGAAAGGAGCCCAGATCTTTCTCTCCTCCTGTTTCCCCCTCTTCATGTGTTTACTGAAATAGGAAGTGTCATAACCAGATTGTCTGTTTACTTTCAGTTCATTGTTTTGGGAAGAATAAGGAGAAAACTGACTAGCATTCAGAACAGCAGTCAAGAAAAGCATGTCTTTTTCTTCTTACATATCAACTTGTTTAATCAGAGCATTTGTCCTTTGATGTATTATTATTATTTCCCTCTATGGGAATTGATTTGCAATGTTACCTAATCAGTGTGGTTCCAATTTTAATCTCGAAGCTGAGTAATAAATATAAGACATTAATTTCCATAAACCATATATATTTGAAAGCTTCATTTACATAGTGAACAATTTAGACCTATAAATTCTAATGTGTTTTTATTCCTTTTGGGTTACTGTTTGCATAACCTTTTTATAGCTCTGGCAAACCATAATGCTGCCCAATGCTGACAAATTTCTTGCTGTTGTCCAATGCATAAAAATGTGTTTAAAGTAACTCTCTTATACTCCTTCTGTAATTTTTCTTCTTTCTCACTACTGTTGAGAGTAATTCCCTTTTAGAAGCTGGAAAATTCCATTTCCCCCCCCCCTACAATTTCAGCATCTTGTTTGGCAGTTTTCTCTAGCCTATATGGTATATGGTTCTGATAAAGCTGGTACCAACACAACCCCATTTATCCCAGGCAATACTACTCAACTTTAAGTAAAGTGCAGACTCAGCTAAAGTAATACCACTCTTGTCTCTTAAGAGGTCAGGAACATGAAACTGAGTGTAACTGAGTTCTCTTAATGTACACCTGACTTTTTTTCAAAGTGATATAAGAATGGATTGAAAATGTTAAAATGGATCATCCTATTTCAGAAAAAAAAAAGTGTGTGTATATATGGAGAGAGAGAGGTTTCACATAGAAAATAGCACTCACCTTTAGCTGTTTCTGCATGTTTACAGCTTCAATATTTTTTCTTTTTATAAAATACTTTGAGCCTAATCTAATGACATCCTAAGTGTAAATACCATAGTTTATAATACACTTTCACATTCATTATCACAATTGATCTTTACAATATCTCCATAAGTTGTTACGATTTTCATGTTAAAGATAAGGAACTTAAGGGCCATATATTTTGAGTTTATATTGTTATTGTCATAAAAGGAATAATTATTGGCTTTATCTGGAATATAGGAGGAACTGAAATATGTACCTGTTTATGCACAGTCATTAAGATACAGCCACCTTTTAATAAGACCACAGTAAATTTTTCCTTGGTTACCCAAGCCTTTGAACCTGAGGGGAGATGAATTAGAGCTCAAACAGAAAAGTAGACTGACTCCTGCCCTAACTGTGTTCTCCTGTGATTTCACCCAAACAACTGCCCTGAATCTAGTCCAGGTGAGTAGTGAACCGAAAATCATTAGTTGCTGCTTCACAAAAAGGTGAAATAAATTAGGAGTCTCAACTCAGTTCCTAAAAAAAAAAAAAAAAAAAACAGAGTCCATTTCACCTTCCTTACCTCTCTTGGGCAGTACAAGTGGTCAAAAATTAATTGGTACATGAATAGAACATGCACCGCTCCCAAGGAGTGGGATAGACGTAGGCTGAAGAGGATGCTGGCTATATGTCGTAGGTATGTCAGTAGGGGAGAGCAGCTAAGAGGCAAAAACAAACGCTGCCAGTGAGGATGCTAAGCTTCTGCTCTGCCCATGGCACCACCTTCCTGGTGATGACTGTAAGAGAACTGCTAACTGGGTGTTTCCCTCCATAAGCTGCTGAAGGAAGCAGGGCTTTCAGTCAGGCACTCAGGGGTTGCAAGCCTTGCTGCTCTACTTACCAGCCTTCGGACGTGTTGCTTAACCTCTCTGAGCCTCAGCCTGGAAAATAGCTATTAAGTGAATAGCAGCACCTCTGCTGCTGAATAAAAAATGCCACAGCTTAAAGCCATACCCATTTATTAGCTCACAGTTTCTGTAAGCCAGAAGTCCAAGCCCAGAAGGGTTTTATGGCTCTGAAACCAAGATGTTGGCCAGGAATGTGCTTCTCATCCAGCACCTAGGATCTCCTTCCAAGCTCACAGTTCATGGACAGAATTCATTGCCTGACAGCTGTAGCCCTGAAGTTCTCATTTCTCTGCTTTTGACCCTGAGCTGCTCTCAGCAACTAGGAGCTGCCTGCAGCTCCTTGCCATGTGGTCTCTGTGGACAGTTCATAAGGTGGATATTGGCATTTTCCGAGACAGAGGAGCTCATCTGATGTCTTCTTTTGTCGCCAGCCAGAGAAATTCTCTGCTTCTAGCTGACTCTCATATAGTTCTGATAAAGCTAGTACCACTACAACCCCACTTAACCCAGACAATACTACCCAACTTTAAGTGCAGAATCAGCTGAAGTAATACTACCCTTGTCTCTTAAGAGGTCAGGAGCATGTTTATCAAGGTGAAGCCACCTGGATAATCTCCCTATTTTAAGGTCAACTGTGCCTAATCATGGATGTAAAATCTATAATATTCACAGACCCAGAATTATGCATAGCAGTTACCTCATGGCAGGAGATCTTGAGCACACCTTGGAATTCAAGATATCACAAAGTAATACAATTTATGTGAAAAACCACCTAGTTTCAGGCAAATACTTCACTTAAAGTAAATGTTAATTTATTCTTTTACAAAGGGATAAATTCCTTTATGAAATGGGGATAAGAAATGATTATTTTTAAAGGATGTGATAATTCTGGCAGCTGTTTTGCCCACCTGTCTCCCATTAGGAGAAATATTCCATGGCTATATGTCATAAGTATGTCAGTAGGGGAGAGCAGCTAAGAGGCTCAGTTCTTCTACTTGCCTAGCTTACCACTGAACACACAATAAGTGCTTAGAAAAGACTCGTTTAAATGATATAGACTATGGAGAAGCAATTCAATCTTTCACATGAAAAACTGGTCTTGACATTTTGAAGCCTATCAACTATGATTCAGGACCTCTTGGGGATTCCTATTCATAGTTGTAGTTTTAACCAATATTCATTCTTTAAAAACTCACAAATTTTTATTTACAGACAGACCAATTTCAGTTCCTGGACCTCTATCTCCAAGTGCATATTGGTCTTTTATATTTTTGTGTTACCTAAACTTCTCAAACTAAATATCTCCTTCTTGCACAATTTCAGTCTCAATGAATATATTGTGCCCTCTCAAACTTCCAAAACTAAAAATCTAAGAATCATTTATCTTAGAATCTTCTCCCACCTACTTTCCTTGTCCAATGGTTAAATCACATAAATTCCATTTCCTGAACATGTTAAGTAGTCCTCTTTTTTTGTCTGTGCTATCTTGGCCCTTATTCTTACCTGGGCTACTACAGTAGTGTATTATTAGTCAGGCTCCCCAGCGCCAGGTTCCCCAATCATTCTGTACTCCATTGACCAGGTTATTTTTCAAGAGCATAAATCTGATCCTATCTCTTTCAGCTTTTAATGACTCTAAGCTTGCTTAGTTGTTCAGCTTCTATTTCTGGTATCTGGTTATACACGAATCTCCATACACAGGGAAATTTATCTTTAAAAGACTTTTTGAAGTATAGATTGCATAAGATAAAACACATAGATAAATTTTGACATGAATTTGTGAAACGACTCTCCAGTTAAGATATAAAACATCAAAGTTATATTTTTAAAACATATTATGTGACCTGTCTTAGCTCTCAAAAGCCTCCCATCACAGAACAAAATTTAATTCCCCTTCTCACTTATGTGGTCATATAGGTAAAACTGCCCCCCCGCCCCGTTCAACCCTTCTTCACACCACCCACCACCTCTCACAAGTTCATACCTGTGGTCTTTCCTGGTTGTCTCAGATACCCTAAAATCCTCTCTGTCTCTGCTTGGAGTCCTTCTCATTGCTCTTCCCCTCACTTCAGGTCTGTTGAAATGCCACTTTTAAAGATCAATAAATCCTTGTGTAAATGACTTGTTTTAGGGGAGTTTTCTGAATCACTCAACTTAAAACTGCATTTACATCTCAGTTCATCCCCTTACAGGTATCACCTTCTAAAACAATTTTATATGTCCATTTGTTTATGTACTTGCACTAGAATGGGGGAGACTTTTTATATTCTGCCATATCCCAATGCTCAAATGGTGTTGGAGAATAACTCTTCAATATTTGTGATGTGAAAAATATGAATTCTAAATTCTACAGCACGCATGACATAAAAGAACATTCATGAATTGGCCATGATTTATTTTTCATACTTGCATCTTCTACTGCCCATGATCTCTAAGCTTCAGTTAATTTCAACTACTTGCAGTTCCCTAGAGACACAGATTTCCCACCTCCAACTTTATGTTCTCATGGTTCCCGGAATGTCTGTTTCCTTTGTCTAGCTTTCAAAGCCTTGTCCCTCCTCAGCTTGAGTGGCTTCCTCTGTGAACACATTCCTGACTCCTTCATCACACTTAGATCTCCCTGCTTATTATTTACATACTCCTTTTAGAATAGCTCCCAGAATGCCCAGTACACATTCTAGTTATTTTGAGTGCTCTGTTACTTAAGCTCATTGAGAATACTGATAGACCTTGTCATCTTTGTATCATTAGTCATTAGTCAGTTTATGAATTTAATAAACATTTTCTTAAAAGAAGATGACAAAAGTAAATAAGAAAAGATAGGGCAGGAAGATATAGCTAAGAAGGGAGGAAGAAAAGGGAAGCACTAGACAAGAAAAGCAAAATATATAGATAACGAAATGTGAAGATTTGAATTTAGTTCCTCAAATGTAAAGAGTGCAAGGATTCAGCAAAATAGTTAGATTTAAATGTATGACTATTCTAAATTATTCAGTCTCTAGTTTATTTACATTTAGTGTTTCCAAATTCTTCTTGTTTCTGGTGTTTACACATTTGTCTCTGTGTGTGTGTGTGTGTGTGTGTGTGTGTGTGTGTGTGTATGAGATTGTGTTTCTGAAGGGAGAGAAGATTGTGTTGTAATACATATTAAGTAGTGGTTTGAATGTAAGCCCACAACATGTTCAAGTACTAGCAAAATGGTACACACATCTGTACGATATTTATTGCTCAAAAATCAATTCTCTAATTTTTATGTAAATGATGAAAAACATTCACAACATAGTCAAATAGGAAAATAATCTTCTTATATATGAAACCCAACTGAACCTCTGATATTTCCTCATTTCAGTTTGATTCCTCCCTTGACCAATCTCTCTTTTTTGAAGCTGAACAGACCAGGAAGAATGGAGTGAAGGCTTAAGGGATGATTGTATTAATCATGTTTTTTATTTTCTATAATTTATGAAGGTTTGGCATCCTGCTATCCAGAGAGAGACTGCCTGTAGGAGGGCTTGTTAATTCCAAGAAAGAAAAGGACTCCTGTGAGCAGACTTTTCACACGCAAACAATCAATCCAAAGCCCCCACCCCAACCTCCTCCTACCTCTATCGTTCACAGAAAATCAATATTTCCTGCCCTAAGTCACCCCAGAGTGAGGTACCAGATAACTAGAGACCACCCTATGACCCAGAACCTGATGAAATTATTTAAATTGCTCAATCCTGAACTTGTCTACTATACCTCCTCCATTCCCTTCCAGGAAACCACAATCAAATTCTGGGCCATGCTTTTTGCTTTGCTCCTTTTGCCCACTGACCAACCTGGATACTTTACCTTCTTTTGGGAACTGTGACCAATAAAACTTTAAATGGCATTGACCTCTATGTTTCATCACCTTTGTAAATTAAAGTCAATTTCTATAAATTAAATTCCTAGTACAATCAAGATAGTGGTTCAAAATGGATACAATACATAATAATAATTTGATTAATTCTAATTATCAGCACTCTGCACACCACTTCCCCCAAGATTGCTAATAATAGTAATCATAACCCCCAAATCAAGAATTGACTGTAATATTGATCACACTATAATGCAGGGGTCTATGAGGGAAAGAAATGGAGGAATTCCCTAGGGAACGCTGCAATACTAGTTCACATCTTTCTCTGGAACAATACTTTGGACAAAATCCATTTAACTTGTTCTCAGCCATCATAGTTGTTTTCCTGAATCATAAAATTCCCATTATGAAATAAACCCTGACATCAACTTGATTAGTATGATCATAAATCTTAAGAGCAGCATGCATGCTTCAAACTGCAGTTTTTTAAGTCACAATAATAGATTCTATTATTTCCCCTACTTACTGAAGTAATTAGATATTATTTCGATGCACTGCCAATAGTTGGCAGTATTTTTTTAATGCATGTATAAGAATCATAGGCTTAAAACCATTGAAATAAGATTTTTATGGGCTCAAGGGAAATATATTAAGTATTAATTCTATTGATTAATTTTGGGTTTGATTTTAAGGAACGAAAAATTATTCATGGTCTTGGCTTGTAAAGTTATATACTATGATTTACATACTACTTTATTTGAATCTTTACAAGTATGGACACATCTATATATAGATAACTAGTTAGTTACATTTCTTGGATATGATTTTAAAGGGAGCTTTCTATTGTAAATTAAAAGCTCTGTAATGAAGACTTTTCTTTGGACCACATTTTTGTAAATTTCATAAAATAAATAAATATTCATCAGTAGCCTACTGTTAAATGGGCTATTGCTTCAGGATGTTCTGTGGGCATTAGTGCAGAACTGGGGATTGCAGTTTGCTCCTTTATAACTAGCTTGGTCATGTTTCTGCAGATAAAGATGCTTCCTGCTAATAATAAGACACAAACCAGTATTCGGAATTTCCACTCATGATGAAACCTACCTTCAGTAGACCAACTTTGCCTGAGTTTGGATCTCAACTTTGCCATTCATAGTGAGTGAACTTGGTCTTCTATCATCATCTGTAAAGGCGGAGGTTAAAATTAATGATTTCTAAGGTCCTTTCAATTACTAACCTAACAAAAACATACAATTGTAGAATTGCATAACATAACTATCTAGACTATCTATAAAAATATAAATAGAAAAGGTAATTTTATTATTGTGTTACTTAGATACATTTATTTATCCACTAGCTCATTCATTCAATCACTCATTTAACAAACACTTGGGTAGAATACATTAGATATGATAGAAAAGTAATATATGATCATTGCTCTGGGAATGACCTCTTTACCTCCCTACTAGATATTTATAAAATATAATACCATTATATGGCCAGGTTATTTGCTGTGAACTCCATGAATGCCATTCCAGGCAACAAACATAAAGAACTCGTTAAATAACCAGCCATCTTGGTGGGATTAGAAAAGTTGTTAAATGGGCCTCCCTGGTGGCACAAGGGGTTAAGTCTTAGCACTGTGAAGCTATCACCAGCCACTGCAGCATGAGTTCGATCCCTGGCCAGGTACCTAACCCACATGGCACAGCAGAACTCTCTTGTCTCACCCACTGCTCCCCTCAGCCATGTATTTCAGTCAACCTGCCTGTTCTGCTCCCCACTTTGTCTCTGGTGAATCCTCTCATCCTCCCCACTGCCTCTGGTCTACACCCCAGTTCTTGTATGCATAAATAAATCTTAAAAAAAGGTTGTAAATGATGTTATAAATTATCTTTCAGTCTTGTTGTTCAACTTAATTTCCTTGAGAAGTATAATCATAAGAAACTAATGAGTACACATGTTAAAAAGGGCTTTTGTGTAGAATTGTTTTTATGATGAAGGTGGCTGAACCATTGAATAAAATTCCAAGTTAAATGATCAAATCTTTTGTCGAAGATTTTTTTCTAAAACAGAATGGATTACTAATGGCCTGAAATATTGTGAAATGAAGCTGATTATCATGGAAAAATCAATACAACAAAATGATCATGCTTAAATAATAATTATAATTATCTTTGTACTCTGTTTCCTCAGTTCAGGCTCACCCAATCCAAATCAGTTTCAAGATATAGACATATAACCAATAAATAAGATTAGGAAGGAAAATTTTAAAAATGTCTTATTGTGAGCCACAAACACGGCATCTCATAAATTCTGTTCTGATTCCCTGAGAATAGATATTCCATAGTGACTCTTTTTTATGGTTAAACATCAGAATTGAAATAACATAACACCAACTCTGCTGCTTGTCCATTGTTATGGTAGTCATTTCACACACACACACACACACACACACACACACACACACACACACACGTGCACACACACACACACACATGTCAAGCAGAGTTGCCCACTGTTGCCCATTAACAGATGACAAAGGTCTATAGTAGAATGCCCAGCGGAGAGAAGTCTAAGTTAACAGACTGACTAAATATTCAATGTGCTCCAAAATCCTGATTACCAGGACAAGAGCTAGAATAGCAAATGCACAAGCAGGCTCAATTAACCCTAATTAGTTCAGAGTCAGGCTACAAAAGACTTAATTAGCAGTTATTAGGTGCTGCTCAGAAAAGGAGCAAAAATAATGGTTGGTAGCAAGCTGTGTTTAAGAGTTTCCTGGCTGAGTGATGCACACACACACACGACACACATACCACACACACGCACAGAAATTGATGTTCCTCCATTGGGGATTAAGTGCAAAATTATAATATAGGTCTTGACTTAAATTTAATTTATTCAGAGTGGATCACTGATTTATTTTTTTTTTTTTCTGGATGAACCAGACACGTCAAGATACTTCAGGAGAGGAGTCTTAAAGTTTAATTCTAATGATACGATGGTTATACTCTACCACAAAGAGATTAACATCTGCTATCGGGATGGTGGGTAGCTAGCAGGATGCAGAGGCATAGATGAAAGGTCGCCTGGAACACTTCAAAAGTCAACCTTTAGAGGGTGTCTCATTGAGGAACTCAAGGGAACTGCTGGACCCAGAACAGTGGTAAAAGAATGACAACTTAAAACCCTGTTTCTCCAAAAGTAAGAATTTTCCGTCCCTTGATTTTTTAAATGAAGATACAATAAGATAAAATCAAAATATAAAAGTGGAAAATAAATTCTATTGTTCATCAATAAAAACCTTTTCATAAACTGTCTCCTTCAGCAGGCAGCTGAAGTAATGGCAGCATCATGATTTAAAAGAAAGAAATGCCCATGTGGCAAATACAATGATCTTCACAAAAGTATTACTTCTCTGTTTAAAATTTGAACTGTTTTGATCATTCTCTAGGTTCCATATCTGCTAGACTCCATATGCACAAAATCAAGTTATTTTTTCAAACTAATCTCTGTCAATTGATCATTGCAACTTATTATTCTTTTTGGGCCAACCAGAGACCAAAATATGTGAGGGGAAGGTCTTCCCCAAATCCCCCCATCCCCAAATTGCAGAGGGAAAGTTAGTGTGTAAAGACAGCAGGGACACTGAGTTATGATGAGCACACAGGTAAGCCAGGGACTTGTATCAACTCCGATTGTCTAAACCCGAGTCCTGGCTATACATCTGATGGACTCCCTTCAACACAGATTTGCCTTCCATTTTCCTGACCTCAGTTATTCACCAACATGTTTCTCACTGGAGCTGGAAGAATACATAAGGAGCCCCTACTGACTTCACAGTGAAACTATTTTCATCAGAAGACACAATGAACAGATTATGGAAAAAAAATAAAAACAACCCAGAAGTAAGAGGCATATGGTACACCAGTCTCTCTCCACCAGTCTCTCTTTCTCTCTCTTCCTGCCCCCTACCGCATGCAAACACCCACTTTTTCTGACATTTTTTAAGAATAAGTATTCTTAAAAGTAATTTTTCTACCTGAGAGGTAAAAAATTATAATATGCCTCTTAGTTGCATAATAGTCTGCATAGATATGGGTTTGAGCTGGATGAAGCCAGAAGTTTGTTTTCGAACACTCCAGGGCCCTTACATTTTGATGCATGCTTGATTATTTTTATTTATCAGGAATATAAATGTTATTGCTCATAAAATTATTCAGCCTTGTGATAAATTATTTTATGGTTGAATACTGTTTGCAGGTATATGTAAACACAAAAGAGCTGTCTTTTAAGAGTCTACTTTAACCAACCATTGTCCTACATTCCCCTTTTAAAAATTGTCAAATGACCACTTAGGAAGAATGGAAGCTTATTAGTCTTCTATTGCCAGGTA
Organism: Scalopus aquaticus; assembly: GCA_004024925.1. Taxonomy (NCBI): domain Eukaryota; kingdom Metazoa; phylum Chordata; class Mammalia; order Eulipotyphla; family Talpidae; genus Scalopus; species Scalopus aquaticus. The sequence goes on along the minus strand of PVIJ01002860.1, from coordinate 79,062 downwards.
ACAAATAATCGCAAATCAGCATCCTAAAACAATACTCATTTATTAGCTCACAGTTCTATAGGTCAGAAGCTTAGGATAACTTGGCTAGACTTTCAAGAGTTCAAACATAAGGCCAGACTGTTGTGTGAGGACTGCTCTCTGCCCCCAGAGACCTACCACATTCCTTCGGCCCACCATTTTCAGTGCACAGTGAACACCAAGTCCTTCTCAAACTCTGAATGTCTCTGACTTCTCTTTCTGCTCCTTGTGAGAGAAAAGTCACTGCTTTTACAAGTCCCATTTGCTAAGAGTAGGCTCATTTGAGTAATCTGCCATTGATTAACTCAAAGTGAACTGAGGAGTAACTTAATTACCTCTCAAAATCATTTTTGCCATTCAGCATAATGTAGTCACAGCCAAATATTTCACCATGTTCATAGTTTAGGAATTAGCCTCAGCCATACCTGCATTCAAACCTCGGTCCCTGCTGGAGGTAGAGGCTAATAGTGGTCACCAGGCAAGATCAGGAAAACATGGCCAGCAGGGTACCCAGATGCCAGGGCTTGGAAAAACAGATGTCTGGGCACATAACCATGGCCCAGGGTGCAGTGGGAGGAGCCCTGCACATAGGCAGAGGCTACAAGCCTCCCACACATGCCCCCTTGACCTATGGGATTTGACTGACTTATAACACGCAGTTACAAAGATTATTAAGAACTTAAAATGGCAACTACAGAATATTAACCCCCAGTAGGGATCTTCCTTTGAGTGAAAGACCTTGTCAGAATGTGCTTCTCAGGGGGCCTCCCTGGTGGCGCAGCGGTTAAGCGCTGCACTGTGGAGCTGTCGGCAGTGGCAGAGGCAACGGGGTTGGACGCCCTGCCAGGGAGAGTCCCACATAGCGCGGCAGACCCCTCCTGCCTCGCCTGCTGCTCCCCTTAGCAGTGTATTTCCCTCAATCTGCCTGTTCTGCTCCCCACTCTGTCTTCTCTGGTGAGCTCTCTTGCTGCCCAACGCCTCTGGCCTGTACCCCAGCTTGTACACATAAATAATAAAATCTTAAAAAAAAAAAAAAAAAAGAATGTGCTTATCATATCCCCAAGGAAGCTGGCCCGAGAATGAAGCCCTGCTTGTTAGTTAGTTTGTTTTTAATAATAGTAGTAGCATTTTGTGGCCATCAGACACTTAGTAGGTACAATGTCCAGTTGCTTCAAAAATACATGTCTTCTTTTTATTTTTTGTACAGATGGACTTAAGAAAAAGAACTGACGGCATAGCAGCTTTTATTCAATTCTGCTCCACAGAGCTGTCTATAAGTATTCCGAACTATTGACTTAAAGCATCTCTTCTGATGGTGGAAGTTTCATTGACATGTTCCATGTTCCATATGCAAAACTCCTTTCTTTTTTCACGTTTTTATTTTTTGATTGTTTTGAATATTGTCTTAACTCCCTAGGTGGAATTCTGGCTTGTTTCACCATCACTGAAATTAATTAAAAATAAAACAACTTGAAATTTATATTTAAGAATTTCTTTTTTTAGCTTATCACAAAATTCAAATTCTATTTTATCACAGAATGAGTTATGAAAATTGCACATAGTTTTCTCTTTGTTTTTCTTCCTTTGCTGTCAAAGCTACTATAGAGGGTATAAGCTTAATCCCAAGGAAACTAATAAAGTGAATTGTTCACACAATTACATATTATTTTCCTGTTATGTACAATTCTCTCTGGGTACCTAATGCAAGATGATTGACTAATTTATGAAGCCAGAGTTCTGTCTGATTTTGAGCTTTGAGTATTCAACTACCTCTGAATTTTTTGACAAGGCTGTTTAAAGAGTGGTGTGACTGAATCATAAGACCACTCCACTATGTGGAGAAAAATCCCATCATCCATCAAAAGAGAAAGAGAATAAAAATCAATGCAATTATTTTTAAGAGCTGAAGTATGTGGTAAACTGAGGCAAAAATGAGAGAGCGGGATCTGGGCTCTTGGCTTATATACAACAATAAATCTAAGTACAGTAATGACAGCTGAGTGGGCCTTAACATCTCCAGGAGGGCCATGACTATGTTTACACTCCAAATGTCATGCAGTTAGAAAGTTCTCTAGGCTAGTGTTTAAATTTTCAGAGTACAACAGCAGCCCTCGGTGTCATCAAGAGACCATAGTGTCAAAGCAATATAAGTCAATTCTATTCTTTAGGTCCAGGAGTTTTGCTTAAACAAATTTGGCAGTCTCTGAATGCATGGTTTTGCTCTAAAGACTCATATTGAAGCTCATGAGACTTCCAAACAGTAAGCAATTTCTGATCCTAATTCTTGTGAGTTAATTGATCAACACCACTGAACTTGATTCTTTTGGAGGAACAACCTCCAAGCTGGTCCTATGGGGCCACAGTGGCCACTGTCCTCACTGTTGTGACCCTGTTCTGGGGCTTCCTGCTCCCGCTGATGGCTGTGCTCCTCACCAGCTGGGCCACTAGGATTCAAAAGCAACCCCATACACATACACACACACACACACACACACATACACACACACACACACACACACACACTCCTCTTCAAGCCATTTTGCTGGTCACCCACTAGCACTATGGCTAGCTCCAGAAGAAGGAAAGAGCATTCTGCTTCACACTCTGACTTCCTGCATGGGCACTGCTGAGATGGAGGAGTGGAGCATAGCCAAGATGTAATCTTTAGAACATTAGAGGAGGGTTGCTCTCTTTCTTTCCATTGGCTTCCAGTTCACAGCAGACAGATGCCTGCACTTTTATCCACCTGTGCCTGGGTTCTGCTTGCCCTCTGGTCTCAATTTGATGGGGAACCATGCTCTTCACAGTGCAGGTCCTGCTTGAACTCTAGTCTTGGACATCCACCATTTTGTCACATGAACCTTCAACTTGGATCCCAGTCTTTGCTCAATGGACAGCCACCAACTTGCCACTTGCAGTTTTAGTTTGGACCCTTGTCTGTTCAAGAAATGCTATCTGGGGTAGGACAGATGGCATCTGGCAATATTCTGGCCATTATTTTTTTCTTTACTTGTTTACTCTCTCCCTTGTTTCTTTCCTTTACTACCTGTATAAATAAACACTTTTTGTTTCTCTCTGTGCATTTACTTTTGAGTTGTGTCTTGCAAGCTTAAGTACACTGGAGAGGACCACTAAATGAGCAATCCCATTTTCCCTGGGGTCGCCCAACTTCAACTCAAATCTAACATTTGTAGATTGCTTTATATGAGGAAAGTATTATGTCAAGGAGATAGTATCATACGGTTGACTAGGAGATGGACATTTCACATTGTGATTTAGGACAAATAACCTAATCTCTCTAAGCAAAGAGGTTCTTATGTGCACCAAAGTAAGAATAATTACATAGTGGTTGTCTTATTTTGTGTTTTCCTGGAAGCATGTTCCAAATTAAGTATTGAATATAAATAGTTTACCTGCAAAATGATCCCAGAATCACTGGAAAGGTAGCAAGCAGAAGAGGGAACCAAAGATAGTCAATGAAGGATAGATGAAGAAGCAAGTTATCACTGTGATACGGGGGCAAAGACTGCTTTTCAAAGTGTGGTTCATGGTCAAAAATCCTTGGTATCATCTGGGCACTGATTATAACAGCAAATTCTGAGGTGCACTGTAGATCTACTGAAGCAAGTACTCTGCCTGTGGGCTCAGCAAACATGGTCCAATAAGCTGGGCATGCGATTTTGATGCTCATTCAAATTTGAGGAACAGATGAGTTAGAGAACTCTAGGAAAAGGTGTAGATCACCTCTCTCAAAGCTCAAAAGGTGACTGGAATATTATACACCAATGCCCATCAGTCATTGCTGAGGACTATTAGGAAGAATGATGGAAATAAACATTAATTCTGCAACACTTTGGCCTGTGGTACCCTTGGGTAGAGTGGAATCCAGAGTAGACTCTTGGCAAAGAGATGTTGACCTTGGTAATTGGAAGACCTAAGAGCATTACAATTTCCAGGCCCAAAGACACATGGGTGGGATGCCAGGGGCTACTATTATGTAGAAGGATTAAGAAAAGACACTGAAGGTCATAATGACATAGTGAATGGCAAACAAAAGCCCACTGTATATTAAAATATAAGGCTGAAGCAAAGATTAAGAAATTGTAATCCCTCCCCATGAAAAGTAGACCGTTTACAAAGAGCTAGGATGTAGACTTATAAGTAGAGTATAAGACAGATGCACTGAATGCACAGGTAATGGAAGTGCAGGAGGAAGAGAGCTTATCTGATCTGAATAGAAAGAAAGATGGTCATGAATCAGTGGCATCTGAGAGTGGAGGGGCAGCCTTTCTTGGCAGGCTGAGATGAAACAAGAGAGGTGATTGAATTGTGAACAGGGGCACAGGTCGCTGTATTAACTGCTTCATCATCACTGGAACTTAAATGCCTATTGTCTCTGGAAGTCTGAGCTGCACATATTCATTAACACAATGGAAGCAACTTCCACAGCTAACAAATTTGAAATGTAAGGGAGTTAAAGGTTAGTGTTTCTTTGCCATAGCACATCTTCAACAGCCTCACCAGCAATTTTCTAGGAAAAAAATTGAGCCTTACTAGTTTGAAAAAAAACAAAATGATGTTTCAAACAGCTGCACAGATGTGCTACTTTCTGGGACTTGTATGGAAATGAGAAGGTGCTGACAATTTTTTTAGTAATATTTTTACTATTTTAACATATCTTTTATTATCCTTTGCAGACCTGTCAATATTTACTGAGAATTCTGCACATATATGTCTAAAAATTCATTCTGAAGAGGGAGGTGAAGAGGAGGAGAGAAAATGAATTGAGTAGAATGAATATAGAATTATTATTATTTTTTTTTTTTACTGAGGATTTTGTTATTGGGATCCCAGATCTCACAGAAAAATACACCTTTCTATCCTGGCTATTCTATTTCACAGATTTCCTCGGTATCTATCTGCCCTGCTAAAACTACTTGATGGGCCTAATGTTGGTGTATGCCTCACCGCCCTCTCTCCCTACCAACCCCCAATAAGAAGGTATTTGGAGATGGGATCTTTGAGAGGTAATTGTGCCATAAGGATGGAACACTCATAAATGGGATTAGTACCCTTATGAGTAAAAAGACAATAGAGATCATCTCTCTCTTCACCATATGAGGACACAACGAGAAGGTAACTGACAGGAAACCAAGAAGAGTATTGCCAGACACACCAATCTATTGGCACTGTGATCTTGGACTTCTCAGTTTCTATGAGTAATAAATGTTTTCTGTTTAATTGACACAATCTGAAATTTTGCTAGAAAACATTGCAAAAACACTTTGTTCATTAGCTCAAAAGTAAACATTATGCTGCTTCTTAACTGTATATAAAGCATGTAAATGCCAATTGCTTGACTCACTGGTTACCTATTATCTGATTTAGTATTTTTGTGTGAAGAACATGCACATGACTTTGTAAATTATTTCCTCATTGGTTCCTCTAAGGAAGGACTTCACCACAGATAAAACATTGCGGCATCAGGAGTATCTGTTACTTAAGTCAAGGCAAAAGATGAGCTCAGAATAGTGAGCCAGGTGCTGATGACAGTTCCATCACAGGGTTAATGTCAGTCTTGTCTGCAAGGAAGTCAGTTCATCATATATATTAATTATATTGAATTATATCATATTATATATAGAATTTGAGAATAGACAATAATAAGACATTAAGGATAAAGCAATTAGAATCCATCAATAAACTTTTAAGTATCTTTGTCTGCAAAGCAAAACAAAATGCAGTATCTTTCAACTATACCATGCATTCATTCTATTCCTTCATTTAATAAATAGCTGTTAAAGAATTTCTAAAACATGAAGCTTTGAACTTGAGAAATGACTTCTGTTAGATATCAGTAAAGGCAAACTAGGCAACCCCAATATCTGTCCCCCACAAACATCAATAATTACATAGCTCTTCATAAACAAAGCAGATCTGGAAGAGCACTGTGATACCTTTTAGAATTTTTGGCAACAGTAAAACAATAAATCTAAGAGAAACCACACCAAAAAGAAGGTAAATAGCTTTATTTTTCCTGCATCTACCCATCCCTCAAGCTGGCCTTGTTCAGGGTTGAGGGAACTTCTCAGCTAGGGAGAGTTCTCTTTCCCTGGGAAGGACAAGCAAGGAGAGCAAACAGCTTCTCTATCTTTTCAAGGCAATAATTAATGAAGGTCCTGTTTTGATTTTACCCCATCCAGACTGGCAAAGATAGGATGTATAAAGATGGCTAAGAACAAAGAAGAAAGGGGTTACCAATAGCAGTCACATGGTGGGAACAGTCACAGTTCACAGTGGTCAGCTCTGTACACAAAGAAACTAATAATCGGCAGTCACCAGTCAGTCACCAGTCAGCAATCCAAGTCACCTTGGATACCTTACAAATTCCACCAGTTTTTATTCAACAAAAATTTGTGCTTGCTAATGTCAGCTTCCTGAGCTTTTCCTTGTTCTCTTCCCTCCCCTGCCCCCTCCAAAGCCCAGGGCCTTCACTAGAAGCCAGCTTAGTCTTCCACAGCTGCTTGAGTACAAAATACCAACCTAGACCATTGAAGATTACCTCTATTGCCATGGGCATGATGAGATTTAAACCCTGTAGTTGTGCCCAGGCACACAACTGCCCTACATTGTTAGGGGGAGACTGTATAGACATAGGAAAACAATCCTATTCACGACAGCATCAAAACAGTACAATATTTAGGAATAAGTTTAAGCAAGGTTGTGAAAGACTTTCAATTCTTCATAAAATACTAAATCAGCATAAAGAATGAGCAGTGAGTAAAGCAATTGGCATTTGAAGCTTTAAATTCATGCTCATGTATCATAAGATTTAATATTGTTAAAATGTCTATAATATCAAAATGATCTACAGATTCAGTGCAATCCCTATCAAAATTACAATGGCATTTTTCACCAAAATAGAAAAAAATTCTTAAAATTTGACTGAAATCAGAAAAAATTCTGATTTCAAAGCAATCCTAAGGGGAAGAACAAAGATGGAGACATCATACTTCTTGATGTCAAATTATATTACAAAACTATAGTAATTGAAACTACAAATAGATACATGATCAATGAGATATAATAGAGAACCCATAAATAAACCTACAAACATCTGGTAAATTAATTTACCACAAAGAATCCAAGAATATACAATGTGGATAGGCTAGTTTTTCAACACATGGTATTGGGAAAACTGGAAAATGACATGCAAAAGAATAAAACGGAAACTGTATCATATATCAGACACCAAATCCACTCAAATGAACTAAAGAGTTAAACATTAGATATGAAAACATAAAGCTCGCAGGATAATGTGTAGCAGGTAAGCTGCTTGGTATGGGTCTTGGCAATGACTTTTTGAACTTCACACCAAAAGCACAGGCAACAAAAGTGAAATTAAACAAATGGAACTACTTTAAATTAACAAGCTTCTGCAAGTCAAAGGAAACTATGAACAAAATGAAAAAGTAATCTACGGAATAGGAGAAAATATTTTCAAGTCATATATCTGATGAGATGTAAAAAACACATACAACTCAACAGAAAAATCAACAACAACCTAATTAAAAAATAAGCAGAGGAATTGAACAGATTTTTTTTTTTTTCCTGCAGGAAGACATTCAAGTGGCCAACAGGTGCTTGATATCATTACTCAGCTGGGAAAGCAAATCAAAACTACAATGTGTTATCACATAACACTTGTTAGAATAGATATTATTTAAAAAAAAAAAAAGCAAAAGAGTAATAGGGTGGTTTCCAGGGACTAGGGTTTGGGTGAAATGGGATAATGGTCAAAGTATACAAACTTCCAGGTATGAAATGATTACTTTCTGGGGATCTAATATAAAGCATGGTGATTTTAGTTAATAATAATATATACTGGGATTGCTAAGAGAGCAGATATTAAATGTTCTCACCACAAATAAAAAACAAAGATAATTATGTGAGGTGATGAAGGTATAAAGTCATGTATTCGTGGAAATCGTTTTGCAATATATAAATGTATCGAATCAACATGCTATACACCTTAAACCCTTACATAATGGTATATGTCTATTTAAAGTTTAAAAATAGTTTTTGTCTATAACTAAGTTATGATCTATTGATAGCTGTATACAGGATAAAGTTAGAAAATATACTATGTGATAAATGTAAGTAGTATATAAAGATAAAGCATTTAGTTCACTAAATTGGAGGAGAGAAGTATGAAAGAAAGGGATCATTTTAACATTAAAGATAGTCTTGCAAGAGGGAAGGGAAAAAAGATAGTCTTGCAGGGTTAGGAATTTGACAAATATTAAGTTTCATTAGCTAATGAAAATTGATTTACCAGGGAAAGCTTAAGAGTGGAAGGCATAATATATGGCTTCCTGAGCAGGCAGTTGCAGTAAGAACTGGGTGCTAATTTACATGACACAAGTCTTTATGGAAGCAGGACCAGTCAACATTTAGTCACTTTTCTTAGGCTGTATTAGGAACTGATCTACTTAATGTACAGTGTAACTCAAGTTATAAAATTTTAAACAGGATACAAATTTTATCCTTTTTTCTTTCATGGATACTCATAAAAATATTCCCTGTGCTGTTAATGAAATTTCTAACTCAACTGCAATATGCAATACTGCCTGTCATGCAAATTTAGTTAGTACTCTTATAATAAGGGCACTTACAGTCCACATTCAAGCAATGCTAATGTGTTGCTAAAGCTAGCAAAATAAATAAATAAATAAATTCTTTGTAAAGCTGACCCTTCTCCCTTAGCTCATCCTGTTACATTTACATACCATGACATATCTTTAACATATGGGACACATCTAAATTCTGACCCATTATTATATTTATCTATCGCTATCTAACACAGTTTTCCAAATATAATAACTTAAAACAGAAATGTGTTATTGTTGCTAATTTTGCAAATGACTGAATTCACAGGGACTCTTCTTGCCTAAGTCATTCACATAGTTGCGTTCACATGGCAGATGGGGACCCAACTGGGCTGGATGTCCATGATAGCTCTTTAACTCACAGTTCCCTTGCCTTATTGGGGAATACCAGAACAGAGGAGACTGAACATTTCTCTATACCAATAGAGACTCTCCATTTCTCAGACTAATTTGGTTTTCTTTACAGCATGCAGTTCTCAGTATAAACTTATATGGTAGCTAGTTCTCCTTGACCACATATACCAAGAGACCAATGTAAAAATATCACAACTGTTTTTACCCCTTACTCTCAAAATTAACATGTCACTACACAGGAAGTGATATTGAGATGCATGATTCACTGAGGAATCCTATGAAGACTATTGACCACACTACACACATGCACTTACTGAAATATGATGATATCTGCCTTTGGTAGACTCTTGTTATACCAAATCAATCTGGTAATCAACAAGTATTGAGAGTCATCTTTCAAAAGAGTACCGAGGATAATGATCTGAAAGCTGCATCAGCATTATAGCAGTTTGGCAAATTAATAGCTTGTAATAATATACAATATGCTAGAGACCATGCTGATACTAATAAATTCTAATAGATAAGAGGTGTAGATAAATGAAGAAATTGAAACTCAGAAGACTTGAATGCTAGTAAGGACTGACTTCTCCAAAGACAAAAAAATCAGATTACCATATAATGCAGTGACACCAGGAGCATCTTACTATAATGTGTTCTGTAGATTGATATTGAAATTTTGAGAGATGTATTTGTAATATGTATTAAAAATTCCTTATACTGTTTCTTAAAACCTCAACCAAGAACATCTTTTTCAAGTTCTACATGGCAGAAATTCTCAAACTTTAGAGAGCACCAGAATCACCTGGAGGACCGGCTCTAACAGATTGCTGGGGCACATGCCAGAGTGTTTGATGAGTAGGTCTGGGATAGGGATGGTGAATACTTTCATTTCTGTCAGGTTCTGAGGTAATGTTGTTACTGCTATTAAGTTCACTGCACTTTAAGTATCACAGCTATCTGGTTATCCACAAAGTAGAACAGTGTTTAAAAGTATAGATGCAGAGTCATAGACAAGACAGAGATGTGAATCTTAAACATGTTACTTAATATTTCCAGCTTAGTTTATGGTTCTTTATTATGAAATAACTAAGAGAAGCTGCTGGGTGATGTGTTAATGAAATGATACAGAATAAGAGCCCAATACATGTTAAACATACTAATCTTTATATTTCTGTAAGAGAAATAGTAATATCCTCATATATTTTACCTGAGGGATTAATGCAAGCTGTGTGTAATACCATATTCTAGATTCCCTGTCCTCACTTTCCATACTACATAGCTGGCCACAGTGAACATTTGCCTTTCCCTGTCCCCCTTAGAAGAGAAGAAACAATAGAATTTTCAGATGCTTTGTTTTCTCCCTCAGACAAAGTACATAAAATCCAGCAACTTATTATTTAAAATATTCTACAGACTCAAAAATAAATGTCCCTGTTTTCAAGTTAAACTCCTCCTGGGATTATTATTAAAGCAGAATTAATCTTGCATTAGTTGAGCTTTGCAGGATGCCCTTATAATGCCTCAGCAATCAAAATGTAATTATAAAATGGGGAAGTTTCAACTACAGAATATTATTTTCTATTCATTCTGAACTACAATAGTCAACCATGCAGTTGCATTAAGATAACACACTAAATTCCATATCACACATCAAGCTGTGTAGTTAAGTGTAGGGCAATAGATAACAACAAAAATTCCCAATAATAGATATATCACAAAATATTTCTTCCTAACCCTTGCTTCTCTAATAACATGATTCTTGCTGTAAGGCTGCTAGAAATGAATAGGATGAAAATGTAATCATCATATTCTTTTCATAGGAGCCTACCTCCATCCAAAATCTTTGTGTTCCTGTTCACTTATCCAAATTAGATTAACATTTTTCAAGATATTGTTTATATAATATTATTACAATGAGATACTCAGTAGAGAACTTGCCTGTGGTCAAGAAAAAGAAATCTGGAAGTACTTCAAACTCTACCTTCATCTTCCAAGAATCAAGAAACATATTAGGTTTTGAAAGAATATGAGCATACTTATTGTAAAGAAACTAGTGTTTTCTAACTCTAATAGACCATGAATATTTTGTAGCAATGAATTTCCAAAGGATATGCTTCTTTAGGGACTCTTTCTCAAAGACCTAATTGACTCACAGTGGATTGTAAAAGTTCATGAAATGCCAACCAAAGATTCTTTATCTAGCAAAATTATCCTTCAAAAAAAAATAGGCATAATGAAGGCATTCATAGATTAACAAACACTAAGGGAATATTTTGCTAGTACATTTGTCCTACAAGAAATTTCTGTAGTATGAAAGATAATGACACCAGGTGTGAAATCAAATAAACAAAAAGAAATGAAGAGCAGAAAATGATAAACACGTGGGTAAATGTAAAATACTCTCACTGTCTATTTTTGATTTTCTCAGACTTTCTTTAAAATGTCCATATGATTGTTTAAAGTAATGATTGTTGTGCTCACAGCATATACAGATATAATTTATTTGAAATATATAGATATATGTGACAACAATAGCATAAAGGGAGGCATGGAGTTATAGTTTACTAGAATTAGTTCAGAATGAATCTGTAATAGGTTGTGATAATTTAGGTTAGTGAGGTAAAGAACATGGGTAGATTCTGGTCAAAGAATAACAAGTGGCAGTTATGAGGAATGAGTAAATCCAGTGATCTAATATATAATTGTATCCAGTACAGTATAGTACTATATTTTATTGAATCACCACATACCCTAAAAATATAACTATGTAAGAGATGGAAATGTTAATTAACTTGACTGCAGTAATAATTTTACTATGCATATCAGAACATCACACTGCATGCCTTAAATATATGCAATTTTTAAATTTTTTTTTAACTGGGATAACATCATTTTACAATGTTGTATATGATTTAGAGGTATAGGATCTCCCCTTTCAGAGAACTTACCACACCATACCCACACCCAAAACACCCATAGTCCTCTATTGTGTTCTCTTCCCTTTTCCCCCCTCTGGTGACCTCAATTCTAGCCATATGTCTCCGGTTTGTTATTGGTTTCTCTTCACCTGATTCTTTGTGTAATTTCTCTATACTATGTGCATAAGAGACACTATCCATTATTTCTTTTTTTTTAAAGATTTATTTATTTTTGCATACAAGCTGGGGTGCAGGACAGAGGTGTGGGGCAGTGAGAGGGTTCACCAGAGAAAAAGTGGGGAGCAGAACAGGTAGATGGACTGAAATACGCTGCTGAGGGGAGCAGTGGGTGAGTCAGGAGAAGTCTGTCATGCCATGTGGGAATCTCCCCTATCGGGCATTGAACTCGCGTTGCAGCTGCCGCCAGCTCCACAGCACAGCGCTTAATCGCTGTGCCACCAGGGAAGCCCACTACTAGCCATTAGTTCTCCTTCTAAATTATTTGGCTTGGCATAATCTCTACCAGTGCCATCTATTTATGTGGTTGCGAATGGCAAGAGCTTATCAATTTTTAAATAGCTGAGTAGCATTCTACTGTGTATGTATACCATATCTTTCTGATCTTTGAGCACCTAGGTTATTTCCATACCTTGGCTATTGTGCTTTGATGAAATTAGCAGTGCACATAACCCTTGATATTAATGCATTTATATACTTTGGGTAGATATGTAAGGAATTGCTGGATCATATGGTATATCTACTTTTAATATTTTGAGAAAATTTCATATAGTTTTCCAAAGGGGTTGGATCAGTTTACATTCCTACGAACAGTGTATGATGGCTCCATTTTCTTCACATCCTCACCAACACTGATGTTTCTGGTCTTTTTGATATGCGGCATTCTCACAGGTGTGAGGTAGGAGATTTCACTGGTCAACAGTGAGATCGTTACTGACTTTAAAAGGTCCTAATCTGTAGTATCTTGGTGTGCTAAATGTGAATATAACCCTGAATTTTTTTTATTAGCTCTTGTTTTGAAGATACTTCATATAATTCATTTTATATGTTTCACCATGTAAATTTATCCAGTAGGACTACAACATCCTAAATTGGCCTAGAATCAGCCTAGATAGAATATTGCATCACATTGCACAATACCATTATGCACACATCATCCAGAGTTGATCGCATCGTCTTCTAATACAAAGCAATACTACTGCCAGACAGCTGCTGAAGTAAGCTGACATCAGCAGTGCACTAGATAAAGCCCTGTCGGAAAGATTGAGCATTGAAAATAGTTCAGACTTTGTGCGAGACAGTTTAAGCTACTGTTCCATAGAACTCTTATTATTTTATCCATTTAGGCACAATACAGAACAGGAATGCCTTGAAAGTGTGTTAATAGTGTGGACAATTTCTGTTCTATGTGTGGGGAAGTGACATTTGCCAACCAGAAAAAAAGGATCACTTCTCAAGTGAAGAAGGCTTATCATCTTTACTTCGACTGCAAGGCTGGTGACCAAGACAAGCCTTGGGCCCCACATATATGCTGTGCTCCATATACAACACAGTTTTCTCAGTGGTTCAGTGGCAAAGGACCATCAATGTCATTTGCAGTCCCCATGGTGCGGAGAGAGCCAAGCAATCACATGAAAGACTGTTACTTCTGCTTGGTTCCTCCTCTTTCTGGTGGAATAACAAAGCCAAAGAAATTGAGAATAGTTTACCCAAACATCCCGTCTGCATTGAGACCAGTTCCACATGGTGAGGGACTTCCTGTTTCAGATCATCCAGCAGAATATTCTCTCAATTCATCTGATGAGGACAAGGGTGAGCCGACCTGTTCTTCTCCTGTTCCATCAGCATGCAGTGATCTAGATTTTCCCTGTGGTGCCTCATCAACCCCACACAGATTAACACAGGAAGAACTAAATGACCTGGTTCGTGATTTGGACTTATCCAAGAACAAGGCAGAATTGCTAGGATCAAGATTTCAACAATGGAATCTTCAAGAAGATGTCATAATTACTTTATATTGAAAGCGCCACCAGCATTTGGAGCCTTTCTTCAGAAAGGAAAGTACTCTGGTATTCTGTTCTGATATTGTGGGCCTCATGAATGCCTTAGAAATCACTCATGACCCACAAGAATGCAGACTCTTCCTAGACTCTTTGAAACTGAGTCTTAAGGCTATGCTTTTGCACAACGAAAACCGTCTTCCCCCTATTCTATTCCTGAATAGCTGTATAAGAGACAAGCAAAGAAATCTAAGAAGTAGTCTATAACTTGATTTTTTCCAGGTATTAACTGTAGGCCTATTACTATTGGTATGCATCTCGTGATGCAAACATCAATTTATTGCAGATTACAAAGAAAAACTAGAGCCAAAATTAGAATTTGACTGTCATATTCATGTTGAGCACATAGAAATTGATAGGAAATGGCTATTTTTATTTCAGTAACATGACTTTTGTAAAAATTTGTTGGCCAGTGTTATCATGGTTTTCATTAGCATTATCATGATCAAGATGATGATGAGCATTTTTTCATGTGCTTATTGGTACATCTGTATATCTTCTTTAGAGAAGCGCCTATTTAGCTCTTCTGCTCAATTTATAATTGTGTTCTTTGCTTTTTGTTGAGTTGTATGAGTTCTTTGTTGATCTTGGATATCAGCTCTTTGTTACATGAATGGTGTGCAGATATTTTCTTCCACTCGGTAGTGTATCTTTTAGTTTTAGTAATAGGTTCTTTCCCTCTGAAGAAAGGTTTTAGTTTGATATAGCCACAATTTTTTATATTTCCATCGCCTCCCCTTTTTTTGGCTGTTGGAAATGAATCCTCAGAGATATCAGAAAATACTATGTCTTAAAATATTTGTGCCCATTTTTTTGCTTTATGTATGTTTGTGATTTAAAGTCTTACATCCAGAATTTTACCTATTTTGAATTAATTTTTGTCTATGATGTGAGATAGTGGTCTAGTTTCATTTTTCTTTTGCATGCAGATGCCCAATTTCCCAACATTATTTAGTAAAGAAGCTTTTCTTTCTCCATTGTGTATTCTTGGCTCATTTGCTGTAGATTAACTATTCATATAGGTGTGTGCTAATTTCTGGGTTCTCAATTCTAGTCCATTGTTTTTTGTCCACTGTCATTATCACACTGTTTTGATTATTATAGCTCTGCAGTATACTTTGATGTCTGTGAATGTGATCCCACCATTATTCCTCATTTTATTTTCTCAAGATTGCTTTGGCTTTTCAGGGTGTTTGGGGGTTCCATATGAAATTAAGTAATGTTTGTTCTATATTATTGAAGAATGTCATTAGAACTTTGATAGGAATTGCATTGAATCTGTATATTGCTTTGGGTGAGATTCCATTTTAACAATGTTATTTCTTCCAAGCATGAGTAGGGATTATTTTTCCATTTTTGTGTGTTGACTTCTATTTCTTATGACAAAGTCTTATGGTTTTCATTGTATATTTACTATATCTTCTTTGTTAAGTTTACTGACTTTGACTTCTTCACTGCAGACCCTGTCCACCTGGCCCTCCTTCAGCACTTTCACATTTTTTCCCCCCACAATTATATCCATAGTAAGCAGGTATGCCCTCCGTGGGACTACTCTATCACAGGAGCACAGTTTTAACTGGTTTCTGCCTCAACCATTTTTTTTTCCTAATATATATTTTATTGTTATTTATATCTTTTACATTTTGTATTCCCCCTTGGGTAACCCACTACCAATTCACCCGTGATGCATCTCCGTGGTTCCTTGTATTCTTTTCTACTCCATTTTGTGCCCTTATCCTCCCCCTCCCCTCACCCCCCCCAAGTGTCTCTCCTATTTGGTTTCCCTGGAGTCCTGTTATAAGTGAAACCATTGGATATTTTTCTCTTTCTTTCTGGCTTGTTTTGCTGAGTATGATCCCCTCTAATTCCATCCATGTCACTGCAAATTGCATGTGTTTATCTTCCTTGAATGCTGAACAGTATTCCATTGTGTATATATACCTCATCTTCTTGATCCAGTCATCTATTTTTGGACATCTGGGTTGCTTCCATACCTTTGCTATTGTGAACATGCTGCAATGAACATACAGGTGCATGTATCCTTTTGGATTAGTGTTTTTGTGTTCTTTGGGTAGATTCCCAAAAGTGGTATTGCTGGGTTGCATGGAAGCTCCATGTTTAGTAGTTTGAGGAATCGCCATGCAGCTTTCCATAGTGGTTGGACCAATTCACATTCCCACCAGCAGTGTAGTAGAGTTCCTTTTTCTCCACATCCTTTCCAGCATTTGTTGTTGCCTGTATTTTTAATGTGTGCCATCCTCACAGGTGTGAGGTGGTATCTCATAGTGGCTTTGATTTGCATTTCCTTGATTATAAGTGATGTTGAGCACTTTTTCATGTATCTGTTGGCCATTTGTTTTTCTTCTTTGGAGAAGTGCCTTTTTAGCTCTTCTGCCCATTTTTTGACTGGACTGTTAGCTTTGTTTTTGTTGAGTTGTGTGAGTTCCTTGCAAATATTTGTTATCAGTCCTTTATCGGATGTATTGTGTGCAAAGATCTTTTCCCAGTTGGTAGGGTGTCTGTTTGGTTTGATTAATGTCTCTTTTGCTGTACAGAAGCTTTTTATTTTGATGTAATCCCACCTGTTTATCTTGTCCTTCACTTCCTTCACTTTGGGGAATGTGTTGTTAAAGATTTTGCTGAAATGTATGTCGTGTAGAGTTTTGCCTATATTTTCTTCTATAGATTTTATGGTTTCAGGTCTTACGTCTAGGTCTTTTATCCATTTTGAGCTGGGTTTTGTCTGGGAATAAATCAACCATTTTTTTTAAAGATTTATTTATTTATGCATACAAGCTGGGCTACAGCCCAGAGGTGTGGGACAGCGAGAGGGTTCACCAGAGACAGAATGGGGAGCATAACAGGCAGGTCGACGGAAATAAACTGCTGAGGGGAGCAGCAGGTGAGGCAGGAGAGGTCTGTCGCGCCATGTGGGAATCTCCCTGGCTGGGCATCAAACTCACATAACCACTGCCGACAGCTCCACAGTGCAGCGCTTAACCGCTGCATCACCAGGGAGGCCCTGCCTCAGCCACTTAGTTTAGGTGCCTCTTGCCAAACCACTCACCTTTGTTTATTTTGTCACACTCAGTTACCATTGGTCTCCAATATCCAGAAGATGGTCTAATTTCACCACAAGCATGGGATCTTTTGAATTCAGTGCCCACCTGTACTAATTTATATCATTATCTGAGGAGAAAGGCAGGGGGTCTCCTGTAATGTCATCCTTCTCATAACCCATTATGTGCAATTTCATTTTTAAAAAAGTGTATGTTGTAATACCTAGTATAAACAACTTTTAAAATTAAGTAACAAAATCAGAGCTAGAATCTCAATGGAGCTATTAAATGGTTTAGTAAATGTATTTATTTAACACAAAAAAATGCAATGAAGGAAAAAGAATGTAACAATGACAAGAATATGAGAGACAAATAGAAAACAAACAGAAAAATAACTGGTGTAAATTCAACAACATTAATAATTACATTAAGTTAGAATGCACCAAAAAGTCCATTCAAAACACACAAATCATCAGTATAGACTGAAAAGGCAAGATTTAATTATATGCTCTGTACAACAGTTACAGTCTAGACTTAAAGACACAGAGAAGTTGAGCATTAAAGGATGGAAAAAGATATAGTACTCAAGTAGCAACCAGAAAAGGGCTAAAATGTCTATATTAAAAATGGTGATAGAAAAGGTTTATTTAAAAAATATATTTATAGGACCTCCTGGGTGGCGTAAGGGTTAAGTCACAGCCTATGAAGCTATTCCCAGCCAGAGAGATTCCTACATGGTGCAGCAGACCTCTCCTGCCTTGCCCGCTACTCCCCTCAGCAGTGTATTTCTTTTTTTTTTTTTTATTGTTATTTATGTCTTTTACATTTTGTATTCCCCTTGGGCAGCCCACCACCAATTCACCCGTGATCCATCTCCATGGTCCCCTGTATTCTCCTCTCTTCCATTTTGTGCCCTTTTCCTCCCCTCCCCCCATCCCCCACCCCAGTCTGCCTGTTCTGCTCCCCACTCTGCCTCTCGTGAATCCTCTCACCACCACCCCCACACCTCTGGCCTGCACCCCAGCTCCTGTATGCATAAAAAATAAATAAATCTTTAAAAATATATAAATAAAAATATATACTTACATAAATGCTAGAAAACACATTTTTGTAGCTATTTAAACATACTGAAAATTGAGATTTTATTTTTAAATGTATAAGGGGATACAGTATATTTTAAAGTTTTTATTAGTGGCAGTATAAGTAAAATGTTTGAGGTCAATTCTTCCATACAAACTCTGCTGCTATATAGAAAAATAAATTAAGTTTAAAGGGCTTTGACTTATAGGAACTCACACAGTTTGCAACAAATTAAGTATTAGAAACCATACTTTCTTGTTCCTATATTTTTTGCCCATTTTACAGAAGAACCATAGAATAATAATTAAGATCATGGAATTTAGAGCCCCATTTAAAAAATTATAATGTCAACTCTTGTCAGCTAAGTGACCTTGTGGGGTTTTCTTAATTTCTCTGTGCCTACAGGATCTTATCTGTAAAATGGGAATACTAATGATACATGTCTCATAGGATTTTTGTAAGGTAATACATGTAGTATACTAAGAAGAATGCCAGATACAAGATGAGTACTCAACAAACGTAAGTAATTTTTATTCAGGACTTTGGATCGTTCCAATAAATGTGTACAGATAAATCATTATCACATCTGCCAGCACATTTCCACAATGCTGGCACAGATTTTAGAGCTCCTGACTCAGATGTTGAATCTACATCTGGACATCAAGTCATTTTAGCAGTCAGCATTAGAGAGATTGAGTTGCAAAGATGCAGCACTGAAGGGAAAACCTTGCTAACAAGATAAAATGTGCTGAACTTAGCAGCTTTGCCTGTTATTGCTGATGAAGGGGAGACCGTGCAAAATGTGAGATGTGGGACACACAGAGGAATGTCTGTATGATGCATATAAGTTATTGCTTGCTGGAAGACTAGAAATGGAACACTAGGTCAGCAGGATGTCCAGATGGTAACTCTCTGACCTTAGAAATTCTCTTTATATAAACAATTTTTCCAGCCCTCTACTCCCCATTTTCCTTCCTGAACTCTGTGTGCCTGACTCTCTAGGCACACACAGCATTGTCTTGCTTTTGTGTCTTTTCTCACATGGATCACTTGTTCCGGAATGTCTCCTACTCACTCAGTACCTTTCCTCTCCCACCTCTTTCAACCTGCTTAATAGAGTGGAATTCATCAACTGACAACTTAATAGTCCTGAACACTGGGATATGCACTTAGGATACAAATTCACATAATTTTAGAATTAAATGTGAGAGAGTATCTTTATCACACTTTACAATGATGTCTACAATAAAGGCAGGCAAGTTCTGTAAAAACAAGGTGCCCCAACTAGTCTAAGGATGATCAATAGATACTTCCTGAATGGTTTGGTGAGTTATAATTAATTCCAGATTGAAAGAGAAGAAACAAAGGCAATATACATACAGAGGTGAGGAGAAGAGAGTGGCATTCTCCATACAGTTGGAAAATAGAGTACTGAGTGGCAAAGTAAATTAAAATGAAGCTGGAAAAGTAAGAATGGATCAGATCATAAAGGAACTTAGAATGAGGAATATCTTGCTGAGGGATTTGGATTTCACTGTGGCTATCCTGTGAAGCCTATAAGGAATTGTCAGTAGTACAATAATGTAATCAGATTTTCATTTCAGAAAGAAAACATTAATAGAAATATGAAGAATGGATGGAATAAAGGATTGAGGGGTAAGAATGGAGCCATCCATTTATTTAGGGGGCTACTGAAAGACCTCAATAGGGAGAAGATGAGGAGCTGACTTAAGATAGTAATGGTCATAAAGAGAACATGGGATTACATTGAGAGACACTCAAGGAAAAAACAGTTTTCCTGGAGATCTAACAGGAAATGTGAGATGAAGTAGCAAGCAGAATGCAAGATGGTGCTCAAGATTTTGGCTTTGAGACCTGCAGAAATGATGGTACTACTATCCCAAGAGTGGGATAGGTTATAAGACTATTTTTCAATCTTGAACTTTAAGATTCATTTAAAAATATTTTCAGAGAACCTACCTACTTGATGCCAGAAACTATTCTAGGCAATACACATATAGCAATGAATAAAAGCAACAGAATTTCATGCCCTAGGGAGCTTGCATCTAGAAGGGCATCTATGGAAAGCCTAGTGATTGAACTAATGATGGAGATTAGATGAAATGTTTGGTCTAGCAATGTATATACAAGGAAGAGAATTTTGTAGGTGATAGTTGGAACTATAGCTTAATACGTCTTTGTACTTAAAAAATCTTATTAAAGAAAAAAATACATAGTTTATTGTATGTATATATGTATTTGCATATATACACATACATTTATGTATGTATACATATGTATGTATGTGTATTTATACATGTATGTATTATATATAGAGAGAGAGCACTAAAATTCAGGAGGCTATAATGCTACTCTGCACCTAGAGAAAACTGTATATGACATTTTAAGTAAATATAGACAGACTGTGTCATATAGAGAAGAGTGACTATGAGGGTGTGAATACTCAAAACAATGTATAGTAAGGGATGTGTAGATCAAATGGAGATTTTTTTAGCCTGTAGAAAGTGGTAAATTGTCTTCATATAGTCAGTTCTGTTGTAACAGTATTAGTATAAATAGAAGAAGTTACAGGGAGACTCTACAGAGGCTGGCAAGTCCAAGACCTGCAGGGTTAGTCAGCAAGACAGAGACCCAGGAGAGCAATGGTAGAGGTCTGAAGTCTGAAGACCAGCACACTCAAAACCCAAGAAGATCTGATGTTTCATTTTGAATCCAAAGGCAGTACAATAACTGATATTCTAGCTTGAATCCTGTCAGACAAAAAGGATTCTCTCCTACTTAGGGGAGGACAATCTGCTTTATCCAGTCTACTGATTTAAATGCTTATTTCATCCAAAAATCCCAATGAGATGCCCAGAATAATGTTTGATAAATTTCTGAGTACACTGTGGCCCAGTAAAGTTGACAGATAAAATTAACCTCACAAGTAAGAATCATTTTTATTTAGGTATTGGTTTTATATCAAGTAGGAATAGATAATAATGACAAGATTTTTAGTCAAACTAAACAAATTCATTTCTGTGCATTTAAAGATTTAGCTCACTTTCCAGATTTCTGAAAATAAAAATCTCACCAGGTTTAGAGATATCTCTGTTCTTAGAGCACAAAGTCCAAACAGCCATACCATAATTGATCAAATGTTGAAAATAGCACACTGCATTTCACAATCTTTGTCTAATTCACTTCCCAAGCCAAGAATATCATCAAAAGGCAAATTCTCCTCTCATCAATTCAAAGGTCTATTTGCCATTTTTTTTTTAAATAAAGATATTTCCTATTGTTTGTACTCAAGGACCAGAACCAGCAAACAGAGAAGAAAAGAGAGTGTGAGCATTTAAAATGTATTTTTAATTAGAGGACCTTTATTTGATCCAAAGCACCATAAAGCTCCACGCTCTGACAATGCCCTAACTCCTATTTAATCTTCATTTCTCCATTTCTCGTCAGCTGTGCGTGCAGATGCTGAAATCTTGTTTGTTTATCATGGGGCCAAGAAGATTTATGGTTGGGTGCATGTTCGGCTGCTTTCCCCACTGTCTTGGCACAGCTTCTGAGCTGCACAGCGCAGGGAACACTTAAACATGTTTAATAGGGAAGTCGGTCCCACATGTTCCCTGTAGTTCTCATCTGGTTATTTTTCAGCTTAGGCTTTGGTTGAAGTTAAAGTAATTACAAAGTTATTATTTGTCATTTCCATTATCTTTGGGGTCAGAAAGACATCTGTTGAAAGTTAGCATCATCTGTCATTTATGCCAGCTGGCGGTCAGCACCTGAGAACGTAAATAATGACAGAAGGAGTTGCATGTGCATGGAGCTGGGGTGGTTGGGGAGGGAACGGGGGAGAGGAAGGGGGAGAGAGAGAGAGAGAGAGAGAAACACAAAATAACCCAAGCCTGTGTGTGTTTGTGCATGTGTGTGCACAAAATAACCTAAGCCTGCCATGAAGTTGAGAAGCCTGCCAATTTTTTGTCCTTATAACCCCAGTAATGATGAACAGTAAAGAAACACAGAATACTACTGTCCATAATAGTTTCAAAGTTTTCCAGTCTCTGATGGGGAGAAAATAATGGAGTCAGATGAAGTTTACCAAGTTTCCTTCCCGTTGAGTAATTTATTTTTTTCCCCTAACATACTGCTCATCATTCTCTTGTAGAGTGAAAATGAGAGAATGGTTTAGGGCTTGAAATGCTCTATTATTCAGCTTAAATAGTGCTAAAGTGAGGTCAAAGGACAGTGCCAACATAGGAGACAGGTTACTGTCTATGAATTCTCACCAGTGAACACAATTGCAAAACCACTCAGGCTTAGAGTCCAAAAACAATAACAAGGTTTATTTAACAAACCAGAGATTGGGGAAACAAAGAGTTTCTAAGGCCATGAATGACCAGCTCTCTTACCCCAGAGAGAGTCCATAGTGCCCAGAAGTCCCAAATAAAAGCTGCTCATGCAAGATGGTGCTGTTTCATCAATGAGGACTTGGAACTGGTGGTACATCAGCAAGCAGTGGGCCAAGATCCAACTCACACTGGCAGCTGAGGGTGTTCAGAGGGGGGATTGCGGAGCTGACACCACAGTAGCCCACAGCAACATCTGAAGGCATAGTGGACAGCACCAAATGCCGAAATAGACAACAATGGAGGCAAGAGCAATGGGTGGTCAGATCAGAAGTGGTGAACAGATCTCAAAGATCACCAGACTCAGGGTGGCAATCACCTGTCAACAGTGCTGGACAGTACGGGCCAGCAGTGCTCATCACCACCAGTCACCAGGAGGTGCTGTCAAACACACCAGTGTTAATAGCTCTTTGTGAACTATTGGTAGGAACCAATAGCACAACAGCTTTTTTGTGATACCAGGCCAAGGATGACAGTGCTTCTTGCACACAATGTCAGAGGCAGGGTCAGAGGTAGGTGTCTCTCTGAAAGTCTACAGAGATCAATTGCTCAAGCTTCTCTTCTTTAGAGGCCAGTTGCTGAACCCTTCTTCTTTCTTTGGAGATCAGCTGCTGGCTCTTCTTTGGAAGCTAGGAACAGAATGCTTCCTCTTCTAAGACCAGGGAAAGAATACTTCTTTCTTCAGAGGCCAGGAGCAGAATGAATCAAATTGGCTCTTGCTCTGACTTATATTCTCTTCAGGGACCCCCACGATACAAGCCTGATTGTAACATTTTCAATCCTAATTATATGATTGAACTGTTTAGAACCAATCAACTCATTTACCATTTTCAACCCAAATAACTAATGAAGTGAGCTTGAACCTAATTGGTCCATTTATGATCCTAGAGCCAGATATAAAAGGAGGAGAAAGCCCAGACACCCAGGCACACAGGTCAAGGCAGGCTTATGGGCCTGTTGGCTCTAGGGAGCCATCGCAAAGTCAGTCTCACTGGGGCTGGGGAAGGGGGAGGGGCCCCAGCATGCCTCAGTCCCAACAAAGTCACCTTGCCTATGGTCTCTGGGCACCTTGGAGATCTGGTTACACAATGAAAAATAAGGGATGTGTATGATTGGTGTTGGTTTTTTGAATCAGTAAACACCTTAATGTTTGTGAATCCAAAGTTAATCAATTGATCTTTCAGTTCAAAGTTAACATACTCTTTTAAGAAAGGGCACATAGGAAATATTTTAGACTGTGCAGGCCATACAATCTCCGTTGTAAATGTGAAACTCTGTTCTTATAGACCAAAAGCAGTCACAGCAATCTGCAAATGAATGAGCATGACTGTGTTCCAATAAAACTATATTCATAAAAACATGTTGGAGGCCAGGTTAGGTTTATGGGACATATTTTGCCAACTCCTGTTTTCGTTGACATTCCACTTAAAGCTTGCTGTAAAATAAATAGGCCATGAAATAGAGAGTTAAGATGGAGTTCTTGAGTCAAATAAAATCCTAGAGACAAAGTAGAAGTCTTATACCAAACTGTATGTTTCCTTTGGCATTATTCCTGTCACTATGACTCAAATTCTCTCTGAACTATACACACACACACACACACACACACACACACACACACACACACACACCACCCTCCCTTTCTGAAAGCTTTTATCTATTGAGCAGGCCAACCTTCCTTTTAGGATTATATTCTATAAATCCAATTTTGTTTCATATGTTCCAAGGAGATAAAATATTGTTATATATCTTTCTCTTAGTACCACAAAAAGATGGATGATGTTCAAATATCTTTAGAGTTGAGCATTCAGATATCCAGAATATGACTGTAATGTGGGCATTAGCCATGACTGGTACTGTTTTCAAATCACATCATTTACCAAAAGGAAAATAAGGAATGGTGGCATGTTAATATACTGCTTCTTGGTTAGATGGAAAGAATCTCATCTAATACTTAAAGAAGAAAACAAATCTTAATAAATCAGTGAAGTTACTCCAAATGTCAGTTCAGAGAATGATAATATGCCAAACCAAAGACCAGAGCTTAGCCTTTAATATACTCAGCCCTCACCAGGATTTAGAATGTGGGGGATTGACTTTGAGTTCAGTTTCACAAATGACTTTTCACATAGGTTCATTTCAATTTGATAAATTTACAAATCTTATTCTGTTTTTCTGGATTTGTTCTACCAAAGAAGTTCTTAAAAGGAATAGGAAACTATGACTCACTTGAAATTTCATGAGGATATTAAAGTAAACCCAAAGACATTTACTTCAATTTTTTAAAATGATGAGTCAAGAAATAAAAAAGTGTAAAAATTTGTAATAATGCAAGAATAACATAAATATATCCTACACTTAGTTTGTGTGTATATATACGTGTGTGTGTGTGTGTGTGTGTGTGTGTGTGTGTGTGTGTGTGTGTGTGTGTGTATTTTGCACAGAGAAGTTGGTTCTGGGAAACTTTCTCTTCCACTGAGGGCAAAAGGCAGTGAACTTTAGAGACACACAGAAGGCCCAATGCCCTTCACAGTAATACCACCAGCCAATATATACATCAATTCTGAACAATTCTGAACAGATTTTTCAGGTATATGATTGAAGGGTTCTTTTTTGTTTTTTTTTTTTTTAAAGATTTATTTATTTATACATACAAGCTGGGATACAGGCCAGAGGTGGGGGGTGGCGAGAGAGTTCACCAGAGACAAAGTGGGGAGCAGAACAGGCAGATCAGAAATACACTGCTGAGGGGAGCAGCGGGCGGGGCAGGAGAGGTCTGCCACACCTGGGCGTCAAACCCGCATTGCGCACTGCCAACAGCTCCACAGCGCAGCACTCAATCACTGTGTCACCAGGGAGGCCCATATGGTTGAAGGTTTAAGACACTACCTAGAAAAGTTTCCCCAATGTCTTCACATTACACCTTCTACTTCCTAAACTCAGCCACTCGTTATGAAGGTTGTAGACAGACCAAAATGGCGATAAATTGCTTTAAATAGTCTATAAAAGTGTACAACTTGGTTATTTCAGGAAAAAAAGAAGAAATGTGTGTATTTAGGATCTAAAAATGTCTTAAGTTTTTTTTTAAGATATTGTTTCTAACATCAACTGATTAACTTTAGTAAAAAAACCACATGAAATGACTTACTAGTCTTTGCTGTATCTGACTATATGCCTTCAGAGAGTGTTCCATCAAATTATATACAAAGACAGTGACAAATGAATATAGATATAAATAAAAATGTAATAATTATTACTATTAACAGGCTTTGCTTGCATTAAATATTTTTTTCTAGCAAATCATTGATTGCTACAGGTCAGTAATTGTTTTAAATATGATGCATTTGCATTAATTGTAATTATACATAAAAAAATCAACTTAAATAAAATTTAAAATAAAAAGGTAAAAAATCTCTGACATTTTGGATTTGAATAATGTACATAAATTTCCAAAGTATATCAAATTATTTCTTTCATATACCAAAATTACAGTAAATTCCATATGTTTTATTACATGTTTTTCAAATATGAAGCCCATTTTAGGAATAAAATAAAACTTGAGGGATTAAATTCTACACTACTGGGAATACTTTGGATGACCAAAGGTATAAGCACTGAAGCCAATGGTACCTCAGCGGTAGGTCACTACTTCTTCACTTACAAGATAAATGATAAAGGAAGCCTTGGTGTCATGGGCTCAGTTGTGAGTTTACAGAATTTATTATCAAAAAATACAAATATATTGGCAGATATGCAGAAACATTTATTAAAACAATTACCAGTGAAGACTGTAAAAGCTCAATAATGTATGGATTGATTATCAATTTGTTAATATTGCTTGCTTACTGCTTATTATATATGCTACACTGCATGGGAGCTATGGAAGTCAACAGTGAAATAAATATATGGTAGGGTATTGTTTTTCAATGGGATCTGGAAACCATAACAGCTGGAAAATTCTTATGAATAACTAGTAGCAGCAGTATTACTCACCATTTATTGAATGCACAAAAGCACATTATATAGACAAAAGAAAAAAGTCTAAAGCACTCATACTAAAATTATCTACTGACTTTTAAAATATAAAATTGGGCTATATAATGCAAATAATAAGATGATTGAGATATGCACTATGCTTGTCCTCAGACACTAAATAACATTGTCAAGATTTTTGATTTTTTTGTACTTATTGATCACTAAATCCTGTAAAACTCAAAGGCCATAGGAATATGTCCTGCAAGTCACCTTCCAAAGGAACAATACTTATTTCAGTCCACCTTGTTATTTTATAGCAGAATTCAAGATTTTAGCTACAAGAGTTATTTTGCTCTTTGTAGACATAAATGCATGTATACATGCTCTAGGTTTTCATGGCTTTAAAGACACACATCTAAAGGAGTGTGACAAATTGGTGAACATCTCAGAAATGACAAACTCTGCATAAATATGTTACCACATTTTCTGAGCATTAAAAGTCAAAATTCATATTCTCTTTGAACCTAAACTTTACCCTGATTGAGAAAATGTCCCTACAGTGTTTCCTTCGTCACTATTAAGATAACTCTATTTCTCCTGCTTTCGTCTATTCTTTCATGGCTAAGCTTAAAAGTCCTCCATAAGTAAAAATACATATTTCTGCAGGACACTTGGAATGTCTAGACTACAGGAACAAAGGACTTATATTTTTTTCATTTATATGCCTACAAAATCTGCATGCCTTGGAGTGGGAAAGACAGAGTGGTCATTATTCCACTTGTGACCCAGGTATCAAGATACCTGTGTTCCAAGGTTAGCTTTACTACCAGTCACCTTTGGACACTGAGCAAATTCCCTGACTTCTCTGTGTTTCAGTTATGTAATCTATAAAATGACATGGTTGCCAGTTCTCAGATCTTGGTTTCTATCAATAATACCATTTGTCAATAAAACGAGACAGGACTACTTAGGAAAAAAAATGTCTGATTCAAGGACTGAGGCAGGGGATATATCAGGTGAGCCTGGAATATATTGTAGTGCAAGAAAGTAAGGAAGCTAAAAAGCAATATGAGAGGACCTATGAGCTAACTGAAAGAGCTCCCGTTGACTAAAGCTAGGACAATTTGAGTGACAAAATATATAATATGGTGTTGGATAATAACTCAAAGTATAACACAATGTATACAATGTCAGTCCATGAATTTATGCTGAGGTAATTAATTGAACAAATGAATAAATAGGGCATAAGAAAATTAAGAAGAGTTCAAAATAATTTATATAAATTTTACTCCCTCAAGGAGGTGGAACAAAGCCCCTTAAATGAGGACTATTCTTTCTGAATTGCTCCCAAAGTTGAACAAAAAAAATAAATTCATGACAAGGAACCTGGTCTTAGTTATGATCAAAGGTTAAAATTGTCCATAATGAGTTATGTCAATAGCATGTACCTATGATTTGATGTGATGCAGTCTTTCTCTCCAAAGGTCATAACCACTGACTAACCATGAGAAAAACATCAGACAAACCCAGACTGGGAGACACAGCCTAACATGCCTACCATGCCTAACCAATATATCTCAAATTTATCAGGGTCCTGGAAAACTGGTGAAGTATGAGAAACTCAAAGCCAAGAGAAGCCTAAGGAGATAAAATAAATGAATGTAATGTGATATATTGGATAGGATCATGAAAAAGAAAAAGGAGTTGAGAGAACAATAATGAAGTCGAAATAAAGAATATTTAGTGTATAATAATATATCAGTATTAGTTTGTTATTTGTGATAAATGGATCACAGCAAGATATTAATAATAAGGAAAATTAGGTGTGGGGTGTATGGGAACTGTCTCTACAATCATTGTGTTATGCCTGTAATTTAAAACTTATCTAAGATTAAAAGTTCACTTATTTATAAAAGTGAGATGGTTGGACTAGATTATACATACTGATTAACCATTTTATTGTTTTATGACTTTAATATTGAAGCCTTATTCCTTTATGTATTTGGGTGAGAAGAAATCTGTTTGCTAGAGCTTATTTCATTATAAGTGATAGGAGCGATCTCATGTCTGCTGCTGTCTTCATCAGTCTTCCTAGCACCAAGCAGAATTTTCAAGATATGTTGATTACATGTAAAAAAGTTGACTGTGATTATTTTCCCTTTCCTCACTAAAAAATAAAAACCAGTATGTGTGTGTGTATGTATGTGTGTGTGTGTATATATATATATATATATATATATACATACACACACATATACACAGAGATACATATACATATATATAGATACATATATATATATACACAGAGAGAGAGAGAGAGACAGACTACACACACACACACACACACACACAATACAGTCTTTAATCCTGTTAATCCTTAAAAAAAAAACCCAAAACAAATAACTGCAAGGTTATTGAGGGACAATGCATTTATCATATTGAAAGCATATTCAAATTTCTACATCACAATAGTCGGTTGTCAGTTATAACATGTTGGTTGGTTCTCTATCTACCCATCTGTCTAAAGATATAGACTATTGTATAGTTGGTCACCAATAACTAATTTGAAGTATCGAAAATGAAGTAAATCCATTGCTAGTCCTTGCTAGACTTTGGCGCTGGAGTTAATCAGTTTAGGAAGTAGCAGCCTGGAAGCTGTAAACTTTCAGCCCTTAATGTAATGGTAACTTCCAGGTTCAAACTGTGGTAGCAGAAATCGATCTGTTCCCTTCTTTAGAGACAGAACCCAAGAAGTGTAAAAGCTTCTCAGATAGCTTCAAGCAAACCACTCCACCAAACTGCAGACTATAGAATGTGAATCTCCCTTTCCATTCCTAAGTGACTATAACTAGAAAAAGGCAATATATTTGGAAGTATAATTCTGACCTTGGAAATATTTCAGCATTTCTAATTACTTCTGGACACGCTGCCTTGTGACACTCCATTGTGCTGTCTTTCCCTGTCATCTCTTTATCCACATGGATCTCTAATTTCTCTCCTCCAAGGCATGTTTAGCAAACGCCTGTCTTCTCTAAAATGTTGCAAGGATGAGTAAGTGAAGAACTGCCAGGGGCCTTGTGAGATATGATCTATTTAAATGTGAAGATATTATTGAAATCTTCACCACCTGGTTGGTGAAAGCAAAATCTCAGAGCAGCAACCACATTTGCCAGCCATGTCAAAAAGATTGAAATATGATGCCCAGTGAACCAGGACACTCTTGCTTTAACTAAGAGATGAGAGCAAGGAAAGAAGTATGAAAAAGGGAAGCATTTTCCAGGTTATTTTGAAAGTCATATTATGTTGGAAATAAAAGGTTTTGTTTTGAGTTAATACTTTTCTTTGGGAAACTTGTTAAACCATATTGCATTGACTCAGAGTTGGAATAAGACTAGCTCTAATATACCTTCATTTTATCTCTACATTTTTTTCTTTGCTTTAAAAACTTCTATATAGCTTTATTAAATTGTACCAAAGGATCCAAACTATTTAAGATGATAAACTTCTCATAAGAATTATCAAATATTTTTGAAACTTTTATCAATCTTAAGTTTATTTTATTTTGAATTGCTTTAGCTTTAAAGATTTTCAACTTGACCCTGCTATCCAAGTTCTTATAACTTTTAATATATAATAAAATTGTATTGACTTGAAAACATTTAGAAAATTAGTCCTCTAATATTTCAAATTCACTCTGTCCCAAAGTATTTGTATTTTGTGTGAGTGTGTGTGTGTGTGTGTGTGTGTGTGTGTGTGTTTGTGTGTTTTAAATGCTAGGGTGTGATACATGAATATATTTTGTTCCTTTTGAGTTCCTAGGGTTTTACACTATAATGGTTGGTGTGATGGGAGTCACAGAAGTTTTCCTTCAAAAAGACTATTTTTATGGACAGAATCTCATCCCTTTTCCTACTTGAGAACCCAACGATAACTGTAATCATTTTACTCTCCATGCATTGCTTTTGTTAGTCAAATTAAGTGTTAGAACAATGGGACTCTAATGATAAGTCTTCTTGGATTACAATAATGGATGTTGGAGGGTCTTCAATAGTCACAAACTTCTTCATATTTCTGATGAGAAACTTCTTCATATTTCTGATGAGAAAGACTGAAACTCAAAACAAAAACTAATAATTGTTTGTGTCCACTGGTGCCAGTTAGAAGACTCTAAACCCAAGTTTCTCCAAAACATGTCCCATGTGCTAATGGTGCTTCTCACAAACTCTGTTGGAAAGATACCCCAAGCTCTTCCTTGTCGTTCCTGCCCATTACATTGTGTCACTGTTTAAAAGTTCTCTGTCAAGGGTAAATTTCTCTCAGAAAATAGTATCCTCTCTGGGATCATTCAACAGAGCAAGAAGTTCTGTTGTATAATACTAGGAAGTTCAAAGTCATTTAATTTAAGTCTATTCCCAACCCAGACTGAATACATGCAAAATTCATGAAGCTATTTCTGTTCCTGCCTTCCTCTATGGAACCACTCTCTCAATGGGGCTGCTCCAAACCTAGGCCAAACCCATTCATTTTTAATGTTAGGAGCAGAGCCTAAAAACAAATCATCACAGAACATGCATGTGAGACCACTGTTCACAGCAGTATCCTCATTTTGTTTGTTGAAGGAATTAAGTCAGAAAATAGAGTCCAAAATCTACCTTAAATAAGTTAAAGATTAAGACCACACCTCTTTCTCTCTCTTCCATTTTAACTTATAAAGTTCAGAGAGTTTAGGTCCCTTTTATACATCTCTACCAATGCCTGCAAAGTGTTTCTTTACCTCACTTTAAGACGGACTTTGAATCTCTTTGGTTAAATTATTAAAAAAATACTGCTAATTAGAGATGACTATTTTTAAGGGATATGATTCTGATTATTTGAATTGAAAAAAAAAAAAAGACCAATAGATCCAGGGGTATATTTTTTGCCTTTTGACAAAGAGGTATAAGGAAAGTGTTGGTTGGTGATAGAAGATGGATAGAGTCTAGCAGGACATGGTGAGAACTTTTAGTGATGTGAAGCAAAGTGGAGAAAAATAGCACAAGGAGTGAAAGGTCACAATTGAGTTCTTTGTTTTCTTCTTGAGAGAAATCCTTTTGGATAAAACATTTTGATTGACCTAAGAATGTTCCAGTGGAGTACCTGATGTCTTTCAGCTCAGGTTATCTGAGATTAATAGCAGCATTAAATCATAGAAGATGCAGAAAACTTTAACAAGAGTGTCATAATCATCATTACATTATGGGCCCCTACCTAACAGAGTGGTCCTTTACCTCTAGAGAAAGAATTCACCAGAGTCCTGGGTGTAATTGAAACAGATGAGGCTTTATCAAGGGAGGCTCATGAGGGAGCCTGTGTAGACAGAATTAGCCTGGCTCCTCAAAGGGGGTTCAGAGGAGATATTAATGGGTAGGTCCATCAACTGAGCAGAGGAGAGCAGTATTATCGCTTGTCTGGGTCAGGCTATGCCCAGGCACGCACAGATGGGTTACATTCCAACTGTGCATGTGGGCTCTTGGCTTCTCCCTCCAGAAAGTTACAAGTCAATCATTAGTCAGGACTTAACATTTTTTTTTTGTCTAGCATGGTGCCTTATGGTCAGTGTGATGGGCCAAATTACTTGGATAGGATTTGGGACAGAGGTCACCAGTCCATGATATAGTCTTACAGTTCAAACAGGATTTGTGGCAACTCTTATCCTACAGGCTTTCAATTTATTTTACCTACTGTCTCCTCCTCAACCTCTGTCTCTTCATCATCATTATCATCTATGTGAGTTCGAGTACATTCATTTCAAACTTGTTACATTCCTACCATACATATCAGAAAGAAAAAGACATAGCTAATGGTTTTAGGCTAATAGCTCATTTGGATATTAATGACAACTTTTCTGATTTATTTCATGGATAATTAAATAAATATAATTTTCTCCTCAAAAACTATTTATGTACTTTACAAATTAATGAGATATGGCCAAAAAAAACCTGAACAATTTAAACTGATGACATCTCTGGGTTCTTTATTTAAGCATCTGTAAAGTACTTAACATTTCCCAAAGTCCTAACATATGAATTGAAAGCTAAGTATACATATAAGTGCTTTATAATTAATACAATCATTACGGATATCAACCAGTGGAGAGAATCCACAGGAGAATCTTTTTATAGTCTGAGGCTCTCCCAAAGGGGAGTCTAACATTTTGTTTATGCTTTGACATCTTCTCATACACATGGTACTACCTGGCACTGAGGATGGAATAGCCAGGACGCAAGAGGGGCTTGAGGAAGAAAGGGAGCAAGAGATGGGCTGTGTGGATCTGTGTGGTGTGCCGAGGCATGAGCAAGAGCAGGAGAGCGGGAGAGAAGAGAACTCCTTCGAAGGTCACTGGAGCCCCAGTCCATCCTCCTGCTACAGGGGTAGGGAGGAGAATATTTTTGAATTAGTTATGAAAATAATTATTTTTTAATGAATAAGACTACTGTTTTTTAATAATAAAATGTGATTAAATATTATGAAATCAGACTGCATTTTCATTAAGAAAACCTTTCTGTCTTTAAGAAAGGGGGAACTGAGGTCAGCAGAGCAGAATCAGCAGCGAGTAGAAAAAAACCACATTTTCATGATTTTATCCCAGTGAGTTGAACTGCCTCACTGTTTGAGAGCAGCAGTTCTTATCCACAGGGTTAAACCTTTGTGCATGAGTCTTTGTTCACAGTGTTAATTTACTAAGAAAAAAAGTATGCTTTCACAGTAGTATCAATTAAACTTTAACCCAACCTGTACTTAAAATTTTAGATTCCTGTTAGCAGAATCTAAAGTCATGAACATCTGCTAAGAAGCAATATAGAAGCCAAACTCAAGCCAAATCAAAATTGCTCATTGTCAAATTTGAAGATATAGTTTTAACGGGTGTTTTGCCCCTGTAACTGTGTAACAGCATAGACCTGCAATAATTCTTTAGTCAGTGGACACACTGACTAAGAGAAAAAAAAAATCCTCTGTAATTTAATTTCCTCTGCCTCTCACCCTGTCCTTCACTCAATGAATAAGTGAATTAAATGTACTAAAGTCCTCATCACAATTTCCTTCCTGCTCGGTGAACACAGGTTTGGCTACTCTCAGAAATAATTGGCTGCTTTTTTAACATGCATCAATAAACTGAGCTACTGTGAACTGACATTGGTTAGAGAGGAGGAAAACTTCAAGTGCAGAGGCGTTTTTTCTTTTCTTTTCTTTTTTTTTTTTAATAACAACTAAATGTCTCTGCTTATATAAGCTTTAAAGAGACAACACCTGAGCTGCATACTTGGTAAGCTTGTCTAAGCAAGAACAGCTTTGCAAACTGAATCTGTTAAAATACATTATAACTTTCCAGACCAAGGAAACATGCCCCTCACTGTTATTCTTTTTTTTTTTTAATATATATTTTTATTGTTATTTATGTCTTTTACATTTTGCATTCCCCTAGGGTAGCCCACCACCAATTCACCCGTGATCCATCTCCATGGTCCCTTGTGTTCTTTTCTATTCCATTTTGTGCCCTTTCCCTTCCCTCCCTCCGGCTGTTATACTGTTATTCTTGGAGCTCTGAAGGACTTTGTTTTTGAAGGCTGCACCCTAAGAATGACCCTTCAGGTGCCCAAAGGAGAGATCATTGGTGTGTCAGTGGCGTTGATCATCAAGGGCTTTTTCTCCATTTCAGTGTGGATGATAGGGAAGGATTCTATCGATTCTAGGGAAAAGTCAGTTGCTTTCCAGTTCAGATAAATTTGACCTAAATGTTTTCACTCAAAAGAAATAAAGAAAGGAAGAAGGAATGAAAGAAGACTCACTGATAGCTATTGTGTCCTTGGTAAAACCGAATAAAGGACATTTTAAAAATCCATCACCTTTCCATTCTTTTTTGGTTCAATCGAGAGCAGTGTTAGGAGATGTGTTAGTTTTTGTTTGTTTGTTTTTTTAAATAGATTTATTTATTCATGCATACAAGAACTGGGGTGTAGGCCAGAGATATGATAGTGGTGAGAGTGGGGAGCAGAACAGGCAGATCTACAGAAACACACTGCTGAGGGGAGCAGCAGATGAGGCAGGAGAGGTCTTCTGTGCCTTGTGGGAAACTCCCTGGCCAGGGTTTGAACTTGTGCTGCGTTGACTGCAGATAGCTTCATAGTGCTGAGATTTAAACCTCATGCCACCAGGGAGGCCCAGATGTGTTAGTTTTTGAGAGGACAAAGCAAGAAGCAACATAGAGCATAGGTCTTAGTTACTGTTCTCATTAAGATTAAGCAGACCCAAAGAATTATTAAACAAAAAATACTGACATCTGAAGATAAATTCTAGAAGTGACCCCAGATTAGACAGAAAGAGGATTTTTTATCAAAATTGCCAGAATTGGATCCTGGAACAGAAAAAATGATATTAATATAAAAACTGGCAAAATCAAAATAACATCTGGGGCCTCCCTGGTGGTGCAGCGGTTAAGCGCTGCGCTGTGGAGCTGTCGGCAGCGCACGATACAGGTTCGCCGCCCAGCCAGGGAGAATCCCACATGGTGCAGCAGACCTCTCCTGCCTCGGCCGCTGCTCCCCTCAGCAGTGTATTTCTGATCTGCCTGTTCTGCTCCCCGCTCTGTCTCTGGTGAACCCTCTCTCCACCCACGCCTCTGGCCTGTACCCCAGCTTGTATGTATAAATAAATAAAAATAAATCTTTTAAAAATAAATAAATAAAATAACATCTGGTGTTTAGTTGATATACTGATGTCAGTTCCTTAATTTTGATAAACGTAGCCCAGTAATATAGAAATGACAACATTGGGGGAAACAGACTGGGTGAGAGGCATACAGGAACTTTCTGTACTATCTTTGCAACTTTTCTGTACATCTCATATTGTCACAAATGAAATATTTACTCCAGATATTCTGATTAAATATACAACTTTTTTTAAAAAAAAGGCTTTTAGTGAAGACTGCGAAGTCTCCTTCAGTTGGATGTGCCTATCTTGCAAAGATGATGCTTAAAGATTTTTCCAAATGAGTGGACTGGGCAA
The DNA here is from genome assembly GCA_004024925.1 of Scalopus aquaticus. Classification (NCBI taxonomy): domain Eukaryota; kingdom Metazoa; phylum Chordata; class Mammalia; order Eulipotyphla; family Talpidae; genus Scalopus; species Scalopus aquaticus. Next base: position 43,454 of record PVIJ01002860.1, on the reverse strand, counting down.
CAAGTCAGCCTGCTCTATTTTGTTTGAAAATGAACCAGCAAACCTATCTTATTCTAATGATGTGCACCACAAGCGCGTCTGCTGCCATGGGAATGGTCAGAGTCTTGGATATCTGTGACTGGAATCAGCTGTCCTGGGACGGGAACACTGAGACTCAGCTTCATCACTGAAGCAGATACTGGAATCATGGCACTGCAGAAACTAACCTTAGATTTATTTGTTTCTTTCCCAATCTATCCTCATCATCTGTCAACGAATAGAAGACCTTCAACCTCAAGACAAAGTCCAAAACTGGTTAATTAGAATACTTAAATGTCTAATTAAAATTGAGAATAGCTCCTAGTTATCAATTTAATTAGCATTAATTATTGTTTCAAGTGGATAGCACAGATTACTGTCATAGATTAGGGTGCATTTTAAGGTTAATTCACACAGGTATTTTTTCCTTACACAAAAACATAGAGGAGACTTGCTGTTACATATCCTATTCAGGGTTCAACATGATCCCCATGAAAATTATAATTTTCTATCTGCAGTGAAATGATTTTTAAGTTCTAATAGCTTTCCCAAGAGCAGAATATTGATATTTACCTCTTTTAGAAAGACATGCTTCACCCTGGGAGTGCTTACAAATGTTACCTAAATTAGTTATCTTCATAATAAAGCTGACAGAGTCGAAATTGATCATCCTGAACAGTTCCTATAACTAGCAATGTCAATTTTGATCTTCCCCTACAGCTTTTCCATAAAGTGACAGCATTGCCCTCAATCTCAAATTCCATAATGCAAATAAATAATCAACTAGTAATCAAGAGTCATAAAAAAGAAATGAATCTAAGAAAGATCTAAATCTTGATCTGGTTAATGATTATGGGGAAACAGATATATTTGTAAAAATTCAATTAAGAGTTGTGTGACTTACTGTATCTATGTCATAATTCATAAAAACAAAGGGGAAAAAAGGCTATGAGATACCCCCAAGTAGGGCACTCCCTTATCAAAACTTAAATAAGACCACCTTATTCACCAAATTTTCAAAATTCTAATATACAAATTTCTCTGCTATTATATGACAGGTATTAGTGGAAGATATAAATTTAACATGTTGCTGGAATTGGGATATGTGCTATGTAATCCCTAGCAGCTCATCTGATAATTTTCTGAGTCTCTAGGATTCTTTTCCTTTAGAACAGTTGTCATATCACATGTCATATTACTAAATCTGTTGTCTATGTCTCCAAGCAAACTGCAAATGAGATGTAGCCTATTTATCCTGGTGTCTAGCAAAAGGTCTGGAACATAATAAATACTTAATAATTATTTTTAAATATTAACTTTAAGGAGATAAAATTTACATACCATAAAACACCAATTTTTAGAGTATTATATGATGTTTTACAACCATTCCAGAAATGCAGCCATCACTACCATAAAGATATAGAACAGTCCAATTATTCCCAAAAGGTTCCTTAAGCCCTTTGTCTTTGCAGTTAGTCTATTCCCCACCCCTCACCCCCCAGGCCCCAGTTTATAACCTTGGCAACCACTGATCTATTTTCTGCCATTATGTTCTATCTTTTCTAGCATTTCCTATAAGTGGAATCAAGAGTGTACACTCTCCCTTTGTCTCACCTCCCTATCTCCCTCTTCTACCACCGTTTCTGCCTTCTTTCATTTAGATCAATGTTTTGGGGATTCACCCATATTATTGAATATATTGGTAGTTCATTTCTTATTACTGATCAGGATTCTGTCGCATGGACATACCATAATTAGTTTATTCACTCAACTGTGGTTGGATGTTTGAATTATTTGGATTGTTTCTAGCTTTGCCTTTTTCTTTCTGCTTTTAAGTTACTATGAACAAATGAGACTATATGATCATGTGCTTTCATTTATCCAAGTTAATTTCATAGGGTTGTAACTTCTGTTTTGAACTGTAGGCATACATCTAAGTTTAAAAGAAATTAAAAAATTATTTTCCAAACTGGCTCTATAGTTTTTCATTTCCATCAGCAATATGTGGAAATTCAAATTCTTCCTTATCCCTCATCAGTATTTAATCATTCTAAACAGTGGGTAGCAATACTTCATTTTTGTTTTACATTAATTGTTTTACACTTTAAGTTGACTTTCATTCCCTAATATGGAGTGCTAATGAATATTTTTTGTGCTTTTTGTGACTTGCATAGAATCAAAGATATTGGTAAGAAGTCTATTTAATCTATTTAAATCTCCAATTTTAAAATATGAGTTATTTGTCTTATTATTATTTAGTTATAAAAGTGCTGTGTATGTTCTAGATGTAAGTCCTTTATCAGATATACTTTTGTAAATATTTTCTGGACTGTGGCTAGGCTTTTGATTTTTTTAATAGTGTCTTTCAAAATGATTTTTTTATAAATTTTGATGAAGTCTAATTTATCAATTTTTTTAAGGTTCTTGCTTTTTTCAAAATTACCATATTGCTTGTTTTCTATTTGTCCTTTATTTCCTTTCCCCTGTGTTTTGCTTTCTGTTGGAACACTTGAGGGTTTTGTGTGATTTCGTTTTATTTCCACTATTGACATTAACTATACTGTTTTTTTTTTTTTTGCTTCATGAGCCACAATTTACATTTCTTAATTTATCACAACAGACATGTTTTATTTGAGTAATAGCAATGCAAAAAGAAGATTTTTAAGAGATTCCATTCTCTGACTAAGGGTAGAGCCTTCTTAGAGAGAATTTGCCATAAATCTCCCTGAGGAGCTTCACGTGCAGGTAGAAGGATCAACCACTTGCACAGGCATGAGGAATTCCATTAAAATTGCATAAACACTGTCACACTTTCCATTTGTCTTTTCGAAAAGGTCTCATTTTTTCAGAGGATCCCTTTCTTCCCCAGCCTTCCCCTAATTAATTGGCATACAAACTTCTATCTACCTGTCTTGGAAGACTTCATCTGAATACTCCCACTTGTAAGTGTAAATAAACCTTGCCCATCTGTTAAACTTTCTATTGTCAAATTATTTTCAGGTTCCCAACCACTGGATCTAAGTTGGTAGATGCAGGCTATCAACACAGCCTAACTTCAAACAATATTATAGCATTTTATGAATAGTAAAAAAAATATTTGAATAGTATTTTATCAGTCTTCTATAACTTGTGTTATTGTCATGCATTTCATTTCAACATGTTATAAACCTTCTACACTTTTTTATTTTGTTTTCACTAAGCAGACAATTCTCTTTTAAAAGGATTTTTTAAAAATGAGAAAAATGTATCTAAATTTACTCAGCTAATTTCTGTTGCCAGCATTAATTATTGCCTCATATATATGATTCTACCTGAAAACTACATTCAGCATTTTATGTGGATAAATTCTGCTGGCAATGGCTTTTCTCAAATTTTGTCTAAAAGTATTTCATTTTAATTTTCAAAACACATTTTCACTGGATATAGAATTCTAAGTTGACAGGATTATTTTCTTTAAGTATTTAAAGATTTCCTTCATATCTCTGACTTGCATAGTTTCGTAGGAGCTGTATGGCAGCATTCCTACTCTTTAAACTTTATACATATCCTCTTTTCTCCTCTGACTGCTTTTAATACATATCTTTGTCACTTTTTTTCTTTCACAATTTGAGTAGGATGTAACTTTGTGTTGTTTTCTTTTTTTTTAATTTATTTATTTATAGATAGAAGCTGGGGTACAGGCCAGAGGCATGAGGAGGCGAGAGGGTTCACCAGAGACAGAGTAGGGAGCAGAACAGGCAGATCAGAAATACACTGCTGAGGGGAGCAGCGGGCGAGGCAGGAGAGGTCTGCCACACCATGTGGGATTCTCCCCGGCTGGGCATCGAACTTGCGTCGCCGCTGCCGACAGCTCCACAGCGCAGTGCTCAATCGCTGCGCCACCAGGGAGGCCTTGTGTTGTTTTCTTTATGCTTATATGTCATATCATTTGTAGAGTTTCTTGGATTTATAACTTTATAGCATTTTTGAAATTAAATGGAATGTTTTCAGTTTTTACATCTGCAAATATTTTTTCCCTCCCTTTCTGGAAATTACATTACACATATACTAGACTTACACATCATTGAAGTCTTTTCACTATTTCATTGTATTTTCTATTTTGCTCCATTTTGTATGATTTCTATTGCTGTGTCTTTAGGTTTACCCATCTTTCCTATTTCTTAATCTGTCATTAAACACGTCAAATATATGAAAAGCTATTACTCCTAACCAGTGTATTTTCAAATATTGTATTTCTCATCTCCAGAAATTTCATTTAAATTTTTTTGTGTGTGTCATTTATTTTTCTCCCAATCATATTCATATGGTCTGTCTTGAGCACAGTAAGCATATTTATGATAGCTGTTTTAATATGTGTATCTGCTCTACTTATCACCTCTCTCATTTCTGAATCAGTTTATATTGATTGATTTTTTTTTCCTACTGAATCATATTTCCTGCTTCTTGGAACATGTGGTATTTTTCTATTGGATGTCAGTCATGTGAATTGTATAGGATTGGGTTGTGGCATTTATTTGATTCCTTTAAATGGTATTGTACCTTTTCCTTGCATACTATCAAGTCACTGGTGTCAGTTTAATCATTTTAAGACTTGTTTTTAAGGTTTGTTAGAATGAATTCAGCTTACTGTTTAAACTTAGACTTATTTAGTTCCACTCCTATGGTAGTATTCTCTCAGGACACTCTCTGAAGCCTAAGATATTATTCCAGTATGTCTGCTGTGATTATAAAATATTGCCAGTCTTAAGTGGGCTTGAGAATTATTTTTCTTACTGCTTTCCATGATTATTTTTATGTCCTTACATAGCTACTCCTCATATATACCAAAAATTTGTAGGGGATTCCCTACCTATACAGCTCTCTAGAGTTTCCTTTGCATCATTTCTCCTTTAGAGTAATCTTTTTCACAAATACTAGGGGTTTTATTTTTTATTTGTGTGTTATTTGCTTTTTCAACTCTGATCTCAATCTCATCTCATGATGACCATAGTGTTTAGCTAGGTATCCCCCTCTCTTTGCTATAGCCTGAAAACTTAGTCTAGGAAATAACTTGGGGTGATCTTAGTGTTCATCTCATTTGTTTCTCTTTTTCAGTGTTCTGAACTGCTTATTTTCCAAGTTATGACAACCAGTGTTTTACATTTTTGTCTAATTTGTAGTTGTTTAAGATGGGAGATCAAGTCAGATCTTTAATATTCACTTATGTCTGAAATCATTCTTTTTAAAATGAAGACACAATGTGGAAATTATATAAATTAAAGGAGACTAACTAAAAATATGAATGAACAATAGAATCAGAATTCAAGCATATCCTTTCACCAATAAAAAAAATGGGAAGTCAAAATTATACTGGTTAATATGAATCCCTGCATTTAGGCTCAATTAAATCAACTGTTCAGGTGCAAATAAAGGGGAAGTGAGGCATGGGAGCTCTGGTTTAATAGCAGTTTATGTAAAAATATCTCAGGGTTTTTGATAATTTTAGAAAAGTTCTATGCAAGGTATTTTATCATAAAGATTATTTTAAATGCAATATTAAAAAAGACTTTCATAGAAATATGTTCCATATCAAAAGAGTTATGATTATTACTTTGTAACTCTGTAACCTCCTGTGTAGAACCCACTTTTATAAATACAATTTATCAAAGTTAAGTGAGGCATTGATAAACTAAACATTCTTGGAAGAAAAACATGTTCAAAAATAATAAACTAATATAAAATTTTCCAATCTCAGAAACGATCTAGAAAGCAAAGTTTTACCACTTCATGAGCTCTATTCTTAATTTCCTCCCCTCCAATAATAGTTAGGATTTTGGTCTTCCTCTCCAATCTAATTTTTATTTACATCACAAATTGTTAGAAAGTTTTGAGTTTGTTTGATTTTGTAATCATTTGTCTAGGTCACTGATTAAAAGAAGTTGGAAAGAGAAAGTAAGGCAATATACACAAATTAGGAATCTTTTCGTTTTAACTATCAGATACTCAAGGTAAACAAATATAGACAAAATGGGAATGGAGATTATGTATTGGATGACTCAACATTCTTAAAATGGCAAGTCTCTGTAATTTTTGTTCTATCTGTAATATAGATTCAATGAAGTTCCCATTAAAATCTTAGCAAACATATTTTTGGTAGAAATTGTGCCTATATGTACACAAATACACATATACATACATATGTACATTATTATATTTGTGAAATGAACTTAGATTCTTAAGTCAAACCATAAATACAAGTCTATTAAAAGGTATTCTATATCTAAATGTGAAAGACATAAACTGAGAAAATCTTTGTAACCTTGCATGAGACAATGATTTCTTACATATCACACCACAAGCTAAAACTGTAAAAGAAAAAAATTGATAAAATACATTTCATTAAAATAAATAGTCTCACAGAAAAGAACACAAGGGACCACGGAGATGGATCACAGGTGAATTGGTGGTGGGTTACCCAAGGGGAATACAAAATGTAAAAGACATAAATAACGATAAAAATATATATTAAAAAAAAAGTCTCAATTTCAAAAACCACCACTATGTTAACGGAAAAGCAAACTGCAGATATAGATATATACATATATACATACATGCCTTCATATATAATATATATATATATATATATACCAAAACACAAAAGATTCTCAGTGTCATTTGTTATTAAGGAAATGCCAGTTAAGAACACAATAATGTATTAATACACATGCACCCAGTAGAATGACTATAATCAGGTTTGACAATATCAAGTATTGTCTAAAAACTTATTGATAGAATCACACTGGAAAACTTTTTCTTAAAAATATAAATGTAGGGCCTCCCCGGTGGCGCAGCGGTTAAGCGCTGCGCTGTGGAGCTGTTGGCAGCGGCGACACGAGTTCGACGCCCGGCCGGGGAGAATCCCACATGGCGCGGCAGACCTCTCCTGCCTTGCCCGCTACTCCCCTCAGCAGTGTATTTCTGATCTGCCTGTTCTGCTCCCCGCTCTGTCTCTGGTGAACCCTCTCGCCGCCCCACGCCTATGGCCTGTACCCCAACTTGTATGTATAAATAAAAAATTTAAAAATAAATAAATAAATAAATAAATAAGACAAAAAAAATATATATATATATAAATGTAAACTTACTATACAATGCAGTATTCCACTCCAAGACTTACCAAAAAGAAATAAGAGGAAACCTGTCCACACAAAGATCTGTGTGCAAACTTTTTAGCAGCATTATTCATAATAAGCAAAAACTGGAAAAAATCCAAATGCTTATCATCAGTTAAAAGAATATACAAAATATTGTATATACACATAGAGGAATACTAGTCAGTAATTAAAAGCAATAAATTATTGATATATACTTTAACAGAATGCACCTCAAAACTATTATGTTGAATGAAGGGCCAGTCTCAAAAAGCCACATATTGTGTGATTCTATTCACAGAAAATTTCCATTAAAAAAAAGAAAGAGGGGCCTCCCTGGTGGCACAAAGGGTTAAGCACAGCACTATGAAGCTATCCAGAATCACTGCAGCAGGAGCTCGATACCAGGACAGGGAGATTCCCACATGGCACAGCAGACCTCTCCTGCCTCACCTGCTGTTTCCCTCAGCAGTGTACTTCAGTCCATCTGCCTGTTCTGCTCCCCACTCTGTCTCCGGTGACTCCTCTCACCACCCCACATCTCTGAGAGCCTATGCTCCAGCTTGTATGCATAAATAAATAAATCTTTAAAAAAAATAGAAAAAGAAAGATCTGTGGTTGCCTGGAACTGGAGGTAGGAATGGTAATTGACTATAAACTAGGTAAGGAAAATTTTTGGAGTAATGAAAATAGTCTAGATTGGATTATGTTGATGCTTATTAACTCTAAAAATTTACTAAAATATTCACTAAATTGTACACTTACAGTGAGTACAAAACTATTTAAAATGTACATTTATAATGAGTGTAAAACCTAAAAAATGAGAATAAAGGGAAAAATCAATCAATCAGACACAAACGCGACATGCATATATCTAGTTCTTTGGGAACTATTGTAATCCCTTGCTTAAATATCATTACTCAGTATCTAAATCTCATGTGTGTGTGTGAGATATATTTGATCTATATATTCTACATGTCCTTTCTCTTTTTGTCAGGAAACATGGCTTCTTGGTTTACATTATTTAATAGCAATCTAAGTGCAGAAGAACTAAAGCTCTCTTCTTGGTTAATAAATCAAGGAAAGAGCACTAATTGCCTTAGCTTGGGTTATTATTTCCTTTACATCAATTAATAATCAATAGTGACTCGAAGGGTAGGATCTGCTATAACTTGTGTGTGTTCATAAACATGATAAGCATATACACAAAATCTCTCCTCTACCTATGGGATCTATTCAATCCTAATTAGTCCTTAGCGTACATCTATGAGGTAGATGCCGATATTTCCATTTCCCAAATAGGGAAATTGATGCATAGAAATGTTAAAACACATCATAAAGTCCTGTAGCTAAAATGTGGGGGGCAAAATTTGAACCACCTTTGTCATGTCTTTGTCCTATTCCTAGATATTACTCTGATTTCCCTATTATAAAAATTTTATTTGATAGCAGTATGTCAGATTGTCTCTATTTTTTCTAGATAAAACATTTCTTTCTGAACCCATCCTAAACAGATGATTGTCCCTGAATCTGAGTAAATGGATATCCTCTCTCAAATTTCAGGCTTGTGTTATCACAGTTTTTGTGTTAGCTCCTTTTTCTCCACACTGCTAGCTCTCTCCTTTTCTTCAGGCGTTCTAATGTCTAATTTTCAACAGTTTCCCTCCAAATGAAAATCACTATTGGTATGGTAAGCATTTGGAGTTTTATTATTGATTTATGCCTTGGGTGAAGAGGTTAATTAAATGTGAATTTTAAGCCGACAACATGATTAGAAGAGTGAAGCAACCGGAATTCATGAATACTTGCAGAGCCATTAAAACGATTTAAAATGAACAGTGACTGAAGGAGGAGAATGGTTGCGGGGTGGGAGATAGACCAGCCCTCTGTTATTTGCAACTGGATTAATGAAATTCTGAAGAATAACAAAATCGTTCCAAGGCTTTTTATTTTGCATTTATATTGACATTAGCATGGAATAAAATACATTCCTAATAAACCACTCTTCTGTGTTCTGTCTCTTCTATTTTGTATTGCATCATAGAGCCCTGGGTTTACCTAATCAATAGGACAAACCAGTAGAAGGGGGGGAAATTCATGGGTTATCAAACCCTTAAAGAGTCCTCAGACAGACTAAGCTTGAGAAGCATATATAGACCCAGCATGTCCTTTTTCCCTGTTTTTCAGAAAGACCTTTAGGAGGTCAGTTTGAAAACCTGACTCAAGGGTGTGTCTCATCTCAACAAGGTGCTGGAAATTATTACCTAGTAATCACTAATATCAGGAAATAAGGAATCTTGGTTTTGTTTCAACCTGGATTATAAATCCCCTGAACTCAAACAATTGTATATTTTATATGCCATTTGTATTTGTAACATCCCTCTTCAAAATATCATGTACACTATGAACAATCCGTTCTGGCTAATGATGAATAAAGCCCTACAACTCTAGAGGAATTAAAAAAACAAATGACAATGATTATGGAAATATTATCATTGATACAACGAGCATAGGCAAAATGTTTAAATCAAGAGGAGCAGTTATTTAAGAAAATGAAAAATTATAAGGACAGAATACAAAATTAAATTATTATATGACTGTACAAAAGACATCTATTTTAGGAAAAAAGTAAATGATTTATGACATTTTTGTGCTGTTGCAAAAATGTACCCTAAACACTGCAAACACTGTAATAATATTTATTACATTTTAACTTGCAATGGGCATAGTCCCATTAATGAACAGAGCTCTAATTATAATGCAGAGTGTGGAAATAATGAAACATTCTAAATAGAACAGTAACACTTCAGAATTAATCTTAGAACACTAAAGAAAGCTATTGTCATTGTGTTTCCATCCAGGCAAATATCTATTGTACTGAGATAACAGAAAATATATAGACATATACACTAAGAAGAATCAAAGACTCAGCAAAATGGAAGTTAAAAATCAGCTGGAGAATCAGATATTTCAGATGAAAACGTTTAACAATCCTGACAAATGCTAAACTAATAGCTAGATAAGACTGAGGAAGGAAAGACTGAATATTTTGTTGTTAGAGATTATGAAACCATGCACTAAAGCATTGTGAAAAGGCTTGCATTTCACATGAACAGGGCAATGGCAATAGCCAGATTCTGAACAGAGTTACTGTCTTTTGTCTTAAAAACTGCAAGACCAAGACCCAAGGCAACACACAGCATCCAAGCCAAGGTCTCCTGCTTAAGAGTGCTATTTGACTCAAGGAATCTGGGAATAATTCTGCTGTCTGGTAGAACCTAATGTTTCTCAGGGTCACCAGAATGACAAAAGGACCTCTATCTCCATTTCAAGCTTTCCTCTCCATTCCAGGAGACTCCACTGTTCCCACATTTAGTATTATACATGTGCTTCTGATTTGGTCCCAATTCTGGCCTCTGCTGTTCACTTTTCTGATCTCTCAGTGGCCTGTGCTGCCTTCACACCTGGTGCATAGTTGCATCTCCTGCAGTTCTAAGGTAGAAGGCATAAGTTTAGAGAAAAGTTTCTAAAGTTCAGTTCTATAGGCCTTTGGTATCATGTACTTTGTTTTTAGGAGTCATCCCGTGCATTACAGGATGTATACTAATATCACTGGCTTTCATACAGTAGGCCACTGGCCTTTATTCACTATGTAGATGACTATATGTAACAACAAAAAAATGACTTTACATATTAACAAATGTTCCCTGAACAGACAATAATGGCTTGCCCTGACTGAGAACTAATGCTTTAGAGATGGCTACTCTTAACATACTGGCTTTGGGTACCCAACTCTCAGTCTAGCTAAGCCCAGACTGCATACTTATCCAGTCGGTGAAGGATGTTTGAAGATTAAAGGAGACTCAAATTTAGAAAAAATGTTCAACTAGCTACTAAATGAGGCTGTTCTTAGGACTCATAAGTCCATCCCCTGCTGTCTTTTACAGGGGGTGGTGACTGCAGAGCAACCTCCGTACCCAACTGGAAGAACGCTTTCTTGCAGAGCTTCCATCATTCAGAAGTATACTTAAGCTTACCCATATTTCTAGCAACTGTTCTCCATGAAGTCAGGACAAGAAGAAATAGAGTTTTCTCCTTATTTCCTATATAAGAAATCTTTCTCCAACCTCAGGTTCATTTCAAGGATGTTGACAAGTCTGGATATCACTTCCTTCAGGGGAAGTCCTACCTTCTCCCCATGAGTGTGCCTTTGCTATATGTCCTTAACAGAACATACTTCAGACCTTAACAGCTCAAAATTATTCATAAAGCAGGAAGTAGGTAGCTTTTCCCTATCTCCCCTTTCTGAATTTTATAAATGAGTGGTAACTTTTTTTTTTATTGGTAACGGTTATTAAAAATTTCTCCTGTGAAGGAATTTAACTACTTTGTTACAAAGAGTAATATAGATTCAAAAGATAGGACTTACGAGAGAGATTTCATGTCAGTAGATAGGATTCTAAAGTTTTGAGTCATTCAAGATGCAATTAGAGGCACTAAGTTTCAAATCCCTTTGGATACTTCAACCAGATTTTGGAAGATATTGTAAAAGCAAATTCATGCGTTAGACGGAAGGTTGTTCATGATGATCCTTTGGCTTTATGGCTCTCTGAACACTACAAGACAATAAGTAGAACTTGCCACATAAATAAGCCAACATGCCAAATTTCAAGACACTGAAATAGGAAAATGGTCTATTCGATTCACCTGAATAGCAGGTACTACTTAAATAATACTCAAATTCATTAGTGGGAATCAGGAGTGCCTTATTCTGGTGTGTGTGGGTGTGCATGTATAAATTTAAATTGTAAGGGATAATTAACCATTTGGAAACATGATTATTTTAAAAAATGTTCATAAAATAATTAGAGTGGTAGTATAAAAATTACTAAAATCCACACAGAAACAAGGGTGTTTCTTTGCTAGAAACCTAGTAAAGCACATATTTCTCATTGTCTCTCCTGCAGTGTGGCATCCTTGAGACCAATTTCCAGTGGGGGTATAGATAGATTTCCCCACACCAACAAACAATTCTCGAAAACCATGAGGGTGTCTGAGTATTCCTCTCGATTCTGCTAAATTCTGATGCTTTGTACCTGGAGACAGCACCAGTTTCCACAGGCAAAGGGCTCAGTCGCCCGAGATCATCCTCCACTTCAGTTATCAGTCACAAACCTAGGTGGTTACCTGGGTTCCGACATATGAGTTACACACACACACACACACACACACACACACACACACACACACACACCAGAAGTTCCCAGAGCATTTGTCTCAGGTTTTATTAGTGTGCTAGACCCACTCACAGAACTCAGGAGATCTGTTTACACACTAGATCACAAAAATACATAACTAGGAACAGCCCCCTGAAAGAGACAAACAGGGCAAGTTATTAGGAAAAGGCATGGCGCTTCCATGCAGTCTCCGGCAGGCCATTTTCTCCGTATCTCTCCAAGCTCACCAGAAGCTCGCTGAAACTCCTCCTCAAAAATTTTAATGAATCTTCATTATGTAGGTAAGACTGATTAATTTGGCCATTGTCAATTGAACTCAATCTCCAGCCCCTCCTGCCTCCCAAGAGGCACAGAAGCCAGGGGTATGGGTGGGAAATGGGAAGTTCCAACCCTCTGATCACCTGGTTGGTTCCCCTGGCAACTGTGCCCCTTCTGATGTTTCTCCCCAAAATTTACCTCATCTACTTAACAAGAGTCACATTTTTCACCCCTAACACTCAGGATACCCCAAGGCTTTGGGGAGCTGAATGATGAAATATGTGTATTTCCTATAAATTACAATATTGTAATGGGTATGCCACTACTCCTCACTTTTACATTTATGAGAATGGCGTCATCTCTTTCTGTGGACCGATTACAAAGAGGTAACCTGCTTAGAGACCACACCTGTAGCTTCTAGATAATAAGGAGGCTGTAAGGGTGAAGGATTGGGGAAAAGAGAGAGGAAATACATGCAGAGGAACTTGATCAGGAAGGGATGAGTACAGAAGGAAGGAAAAACAGTAGGGCTTTTATTTTCCTTGGTTTAGTTCTTGCCTAAGTTAATGGACAGAGAGGTAGAAGCATTTACTATGCTGTTTTCCCAACTATTCTTCCCACCTCACCAAGTTTACCTTTTCTTCGGCTCTGGGCCCAACAATAACTTGGCTTTCTTGATCTGTATCGGCATAGCATTACAATAATGCACCACAGAAACCAGCATTAAAAAGCTACTTCTTCTCCTTGCCCTGGGCAGAGCATGTGTGACTGACTCAAAACACAAAGAGCAGACCATTTCCATCCTAGGACCATTTTCATCCTTCATATGCAATTGATATTTGTTTCTGGTGAGTAGAGGGGAAAAACTAGTCTTTAGACTAGTTGTGATGGTTGTTTTGATTTCCCACCTTCTGTAATATATATTTTGCTATTGAAAGTTAGCTGTATAAAGAACAAGTCTCCCAGAATACCTGCTTACAAGATAACTGGAAAGAAGCACAGAGAGAAACTTCCAGTCGCTGATACATAATCAGAAATTTTAGAGCCTGAGAGGGAAGATGCAAGAGCAAAATTGCTTTTTGTGTTCTTATTTTTATCTACCCAGGAACTCTTTTATATACCTAGGAACTTTTTCATTTTACTACTGATTTATAGCACTAAACAAAGAGAAAATCTTGTGGTTAAACACAGTTAAAGATAGCCAGATCAAACAGCTCAGACCAAACATTCCACTCTAAATGTCTGAATAACTTTTAATGAAATTCTGTATCAAACAACAACCAGATGATTATTAAAAGTCTTTTTTTTTCTTTTTTGGTGTGTCCATAAGCATACATGCATTTGAAATTTGATTAAATAAAGCAAGAGGAAATATTTAGATTAGATTAAAAGGTACATTGAGTAATACAAAGACCAACTCCATTGTATGTTGGTGTCTATTCTATTCTATTGTCCCAAATATGTGTGTGTGTGTAATATTTTACATTACATTATATTATATATAATATATATTATATTTGTGTGTGTGTGTGTGTGTGTGTGTGTATAAGGGATAGTCATTCTGAACATGATTGGAATACGTTCTCCAGGAAAAACATTAAAATAAAGCCAAAATTATTCAAGAATCCAGTAAAATTTAACTACAGAGTAGACATTTTATTCTCTCACAAAATTGGAGTTGAATTATAAGAGAAAAGAATTGTATTATTGCATTTTTTATCTATTTTTTTTTATTGAACTCAACTTAGTGACTATGACTTAGAAAGCACTCAATAAATGCCATTAAAATTGCCTCATACTGGCTGCAAAGGAAATTCCAAAGAGAAATTCTAAAAATATTTTCAAGATATTTAAGAATTAGTGACACTGTTGAAATTACTTTAAGACTCTAAATTTATTTCAGTAAAAATTGATATATTGTTACAGTATCTGTACATGTAAAATGAACATTATAATTTCAGTTATCTGCTAAGCTAGTCTTTATTGTTTGGGCACATTTCATATGATGTATTTTAATAACAGAAATAAAATGTGGTTTTTTGGCATGTTTATTCCATTCTATGGGATTTAGCAACTCAGAACTGAATTCAAATTTGAGTTTTAATTTACAGGCTAATAAATTTGGAAATGTTACTTAGCCTTCCCAAATCTCAGTTTTCACATCTCTAAAAATTAAACTCTAAATTAAACTTTAATTTAGAGTTTAATTTCAATTCAATTAAAGAAAGTAGTAGATTTAAATTATCTGTCACAAGTTCACAATATTTAACAATAACACCATAAATGTTAGCTCTTTAAAATGGAATAGAAAAGAACACAAGGGACCATGAAGATGGATCATGGGTGAATTGGTGGTGGGCTACCCAAGGGGAATACAAAATGTAAAAGACATAAATAACAATAAAAATATATATTTATAAAAAAAATGTTAGCTCTTTACCTTACTTCAGATGGAAACTCATTTTAAAGATGCCTCATGTATTTCTACGAAAAATGAAGGTTATTGGAACAAATTCATCTTATCTGTTTAGCAAATCCAGTCACCCCCCTTCCACTGAGAACACTGTCAAAGTTATTGTATACAGTTGGAAATAATAAAATCCTTTTTGCTTTTTAAAATCATAATTTTGGTTTTTTTGTATGTATTTTATTTTGGCTTATGTCTAATATTTTCTGTGTACTTTCTTGTGGTTTCTGTGTATGCACTTTGTCCTCTACCAATTACTCAGAATTGAGAAGGTTTTCTGAAATAAGAATGGAAACCCTTTGAGGTCTTCTGTTTGCTCGGTCAGTATCTCAGCCATGAGTCATAACATGAATCATGAGAGGAACCTGTTTCTGGCATCACAGAGATGGAATGTGGAGCTGAGAGCTCTGTGGCTTGTGTATCCTCAGTTGTCCAGGTTGTTAGATTCAAAGTGTTTGACTTTGGAAAAGATTTGGACAGAATTTGGGAGGCAACTACTCAGCCAGCCCTGGAACTCCAGTCACCTCTGAAATGAGAAAGGTCCCATTTCTTTGCTTGCTCCTCTCCCACCCCCTTTCCCTCCACCTCATTTCTCCACATGGAACTAGGACCATTCACCCTGTAGACAGACAGTGCCTTGAGAATGTGCACAGAGCAGCTGACTCAGAAGGAATCCTCCCCTCTCTGGTGGAGGGGCAACTTCCATTCCATTTCAAGCTGGACCTGAAATCAGTATGTCATTATAAAAACATATGGTGCAGGGAGAGACAGGGAGTGGACACACACCCAGGATAAAGTAATTTGGAAACATTAGTTACTTTGAAGTGTGCTGCACACCAAGAAGACATGAACATTTCACAGTGGCTTTCTGTGTCTCAACAATGTCCTTTCTTTTTCTTACCTGAAGCAGTTTTAGAGACAAGCATTGTTACTTGCTTGAGAAAAATTAAAATTCAAATAACATTTTCCTACTGCTTTTCCAGCTTTCAACCTCTAATTGTTTTCTTTAAACTGTGGCCCATATAACTTGCCTTGGGAAGAAGATCGCTGGTAATTAAAAAAAGAAAAAAAAAGTGTTTCAACGTATCCTACAAATAATGGGGCTGTGCACTCAATTCTTTTTTAGGAGCATGAATATCTTGAGAGTAAACCTTCTGACAAGTGCTTATGCCCATCACCTGCCTGCTAACCCCCAATGCAATAAGCCAGTATGACAAGCATGCAATGATACATAAAAACTTAAGAATGAGGCCAGAACAGGATTTACAAAATTCTCCTCTAGCATTTTGTGTCACTCAGTCTCCCTCGAAATAGTTTCTCTTTCTACTAAACTACTTTAAACCATTCAGCCTTAAAGCTTCAACTTCTAAACTTCTTTTTGGGACAATAGTTCTGTGACTCACTGTTCACCAATAGAAAAGGTGAATTGTTGCTTCTCCAGCATTTCTCTACTTTCTTTTCAAAACTGACCCAAATTTAATGAGCTGTATCTGTTATAACTTGTTGGCTATTCTGACCCTCTTTACATAAGGGAAATATTTTGCTTTATTTTCCAAGTATGAAGATACATTTATGCTGAGCCAACTTCATTTTCTTATTTAACTGGGGACTGAGGTTTAGACTTTGGAACTTGAATAGAGTCCAGCTAACTGGTCAATGTGGGGATTGAATGTGTAACCCCAACCTCATTAACATCATGTTCCAACTAATTGATTGACCTGGTGTCCTAATTCAGGCTGCCTCTGTTCTGCTCTCCACTCTCAGTCCTACTTCTAATACATTTTTAAAGAATGAGTGAATATATTTAGGTCTGTTATGAAAAAACATTTAAGGAAGAAATACAGCCATTA
Organism: Scalopus aquaticus; assembly: GCA_004024925.1. Classification (NCBI taxonomy): domain Eukaryota; kingdom Metazoa; phylum Chordata; class Mammalia; order Eulipotyphla; family Talpidae; genus Scalopus; species Scalopus aquaticus. The sequence goes on along the minus strand of PVIJ01002860.1, from coordinate 26,494 downwards.
GTTGAAACTGCTTTTAAAAAGATGTACATAAGAATGCTTGTAGAAACACTGCTAACCTAAGGTTGTTAATTTTGGAGTCTGTATATAGAAGCAAATGTTAAACATAAATCTGTGTAGTAAAGATTAGCTTGCTCTCCAGCATACTTTCCAACCTTTTATCCTTTTTAGTTGGTCCAGCTGCTTGAAATGTCAACCAGTCAAATATGAAGACTTAGACTATACAGATGGCTCTAAAATCACATGCAAAATTTAGAATATATTGTTTTTTTATTTAATGTAACCAATTTATAAGTCCACATATTTTAAATTAGTTGATTCAAAATTGGTGTTAAATTTCAGTTTATTCTTTTTTAAATAAACTTTTATTACTGTAGGGTGATGCCATCAACATGGCGGCAAAGGGACACTAGAATCAACTCTCCCAAAAGAAAAGCCACTTATAAAGGGACATCAGCCAAACCCAGAGAAGATCCAGAAACACTACATAAATCTAACACCCTCACGGGTGAGTAGGATGCGGAAAGAAGCTGAAAAAACTGACTAAGGAGAAGAAAGAACTACCAGATCCCCTCTCCCATCCCCTCCGCGCAAAACTGGACCAGGAAACCAAGACGCAAGGCACCTGAGGAGACCCAGAAAAAGAAAGGTGGGCAGAGGGGTCTCCCCAAGGCACAGCGGAGTGATAAACTCGAGCAGTCCCTCCAAGTAGCAACAGAGCCCCGGAGAGGGCAGAGTGCACAGAGGAAGTTGGTGGGATCCCAACCCTGGGCAGCCGCAGTGTAGCGCCTCCCCCCACCTCTGTTATGGAGCCAGTACTCTAGCTCCCCTTTGGAACAGAAGTCTGCGGTGGTGTTCCCATCCCCCTCTCAGTAGTGCTAATATTCTCTAGGTACTGGAGAAACCATGGAAAAGGCTCCCGTCTCCAGGCGTGGAAGAAGCGAGGGACAAAAGCCATGGTCGGGGCTTCCTACTCTGTGCACCAGAGAAAATCTGTGGTCGGGGCTCCGCCAAGCCAGAGAAAACCTGCGCTCGGGGGTCAGCTCCGAGCCACCAGAGAAAAACCATGGGAAGGACCAGCTCTGCAAACTCCTAAGAAAGACTGCGGGGTAGGCTACGGCGACCGCCCTCCAGGCACAGGAGAAGCGCCACTGGGAGAAAGAGGAAAGCCCCCAACACACACAGACAAAAAAAAAAACAAAAACGCAGGTGGCCCTCTGCCCCAGGCTTGAAACTGCAACCCCAGGGCAGGGCTTGAAACGACTTGAGACCCCTGGCTGGACTTAAAATCTGACTACCTGAGGCAACACACAGCCACCAGCCTCCAACCCCTCCCACACCATAAAGTGACCACACCCAGATAGTGGCAAAATCAGAGGCAGAGAGGCTCAGGGCCAGCATCAGGTGACTCCTCCCTACCAGACCCAACCCCAACAGCAGTGATAGCCTCTAATAAACACTGGAGAAAACAGTGGGAGAGAGGAAGATCTACAGCGAGAATACTAGCAGTGACAGAAAGAAAACTGACAGCAGCAGAACCCCAGCAGTGGGGCCACCCAAACACCCCAAGACTCAGGGGCAAAAGACTGCAGAATCCTTCCCTTGCTTGCAACGACACTAAGGACCTGGAGAGCCTCCTTTAACTCCAGGTGGCTCCTTCCTTTGGTGGCCAATTTTTTTTTTTCTCTTCATTTCTAGGTAGTGTCTTATCTTACCTCCATTCTTCTACCTGTCCGGTTTTCCTGTATTCTTTATCTTCACCCCTCTTCCTCTCCTTTCTACATCTTCTCCTACTAGAACTATTTCAGTCACAATAAGCTTCATCGGATCTCACACAAATCTCTCTAGGAAGACCCCCCCTCTTTCATTATTCCCTCTCTTTTTTTTTCCCTTTTCTCTTCTACTTCAGTTGTGTCTTATTTTATCTCCATCTTTCTCCCTGCCCATTCTTTTTCTTCTTTCTTTCCACTTTTCGTCCTCTCCTCTCCCTTTCTTCTCCTCTTAGACTTTTCTTAGCTGCGATATGTTTCATTTTGTTTCACACTAATCTCTCTAGGAAGACCTCCTAAATTAAACATACAACTACCATCTCAACAGGAACCACTAAAAAACAAACAAACAAAAACTTAAAAAGTTATCCTCCCTAGCCTGCAAGGATCGAGTGCAAACCAGTCACAGGCCTCAGTACTGGGGTTCTTGGAACTGAGTGGATCTAGCACAGGGACCACCAACCAACAGAACCACCAGGGGTTTGGCCTAACAGGGCCAGATTCGGTTAGATCACCACCTCCCGACATCCAAGAAGGAGCACTCAAAGAGATGTCTGCTAATACCAGTGCCACAATCTCCCAACTCTTACAACAAAACAGAAGACAAACAGGGAGAAGGAAAAATACAAATAACCAAGCAATCCCTCAGGGAAAGGACATGGAACAAAAAGAAAATCAAGCACCAAAACTCATTGAAAATGACACAGAAGAACTTCTCTCTCTGATAGATAAGGAATTTAGAATCATGATTATGGAAATCATGATAAAGGAAAAGAAAAAACTGGAAAAAACAATTAATAATCTGAAGAATGAAATCAAGACCCTAAAGAAGGAGAATAAGAGCTTAATGGAAGAATTAAAGATCTCCAGGAAAAGCGATAAAAGCAGAATTGATGAAATGGAAGACCACATTAGCGATCTTGATGACGCAAATATTAAAAGATACAAAAGGGAAAAGGAAATAGAAGCATGAAGGGAAAAGAATGAAAAAAACAATTCAAGATCTCTCTGACACCATGAAAAAAGGAAACAGAAAAGTTATAGGAATCCCAGAAGGAGAGGAGAGGGACCAAGGAACAGAAAAACTGTTTAAGGAGGTGACAGAAGAAAACTTCCCCAGTACGAAAATAGGCATATAAGAAGCAAGAAGATCTCCAAATCACCATGATCTAGAAGACCTACACCTAAACATATAATAGTTAAACTCACACAAATACAGGACAAGGAAAACATATTGAAGATGGTAAAGGGGAGGAAACAAATAACTTATAAAGGAAAACCAATCAGGATGACATCTGACTTCTCTGAAGAAACGCTACAGGCAAGGGAAGAATGGCGAGACGTATTCAACAAACTCCAAGACAATAAATGCCAACCAAGGATACTTTATCCTGCAAAGCTCTCTTCCCTCTATGAAGAAAGAATAAGGATCTTCCCAGACAAACAGAGTCTTCAGAAATTCGTCATGAGTAAACCCCACTACAAACAATACTACAAGAAGTCCTAAAACCAAAACCAACAAAGGGATGAAAAAGACCAGAATAAGACAAGGAATAAAATCACAAAAAGACAAATAAAATGGCCAATATAGATGCCAATGTATCAATATTAAGTCTAAATGTAAATGGACTAAACTCATCAATAAAAAGGCAGAGTAGCGAAATGGATCAAAAAACAGGACCCAACCTTCTGCTGTCTACAGAAAAAATATTTAGCCACAAAAGATAAACACAGACTGAAAGTAAAAGGCTGGAAAACAATCCTACAACCAAATGGACCTAAAAAGAAGGCAGAGACAGCTATACTTACATCAGATAAAATAGACTTCAAACTAAAAAAGGTAAAAAGAGACATAGATGGTCACTACATCATGATAAAGGGGACAATTCAGCAAGATGATATAACCCTCATCAACATATACTCCCCAAATGTAGGAGCACCAAAATATATGAGACAATTATTATCATCTCTGAAAACAGACATTAGAGAAAATACATATATAGTAGGAGACCTCAACACCCCATTATCACAAATGGACAGATCAATGAGACAGCAAATAAACAAGAATTTTAAAGCTCTAAATAAGGACCTAGACCACATGGGCTTAACAGATATCTATAGGGCACTGCACCCCACAAATCTGAATACACATTCTTCTCAAGTGCACATGGATCATACTCCAGGATTGATCACATACTAGGTCACAAAAAAACCCTCAACAGATACACAGAGATCAAAATCATACCTACTATCTTCTCCAATCATAAAGCCAGCAAACTAGAAATGAACCATGTAAAGAAAAAAAGGAACCCTTTACATCATGGGGATTGAAACCCACACTGCTTGAAGACCACTGGACTAATGAGGAGATCAAAGAAGAAATTAAAAAATATCTAGAAATGAATGACAAAGAAGACACAACTTTCCAGAACGTTTGGGACACAGCAAAAGTAGTATTAAGAGGGAAATACATAGCAATATACAGGCTCACATCAAGAAACAAGAAACAACTCAAAGAAACAATCTATTCTCCCACCTCAAAGAACTGGAAAAGGAACAACAGAAAAACCCAAAAGCCAGTATAAGAAAGGAAATAATAAAAACCAAAGAAGAAATAAATGAAATGGAAATCAAAAAAGTAATACAGAAGATCAACAAAACCAAAAGCTGGTTCTTCGAAAAAATAAACAAAATAGACAAACCTCTAGCCAGGCTTACAAAGAAAAAACGGGAGAACACACAAATAAACAGGATAAGAAATGAAAGAGGAGAAATTACAACAGACACAGCAGAAATCTAAACAATAATCAGAGATTATTATAAACAGCTATATGGAAACAAGTTCAACAACTTAGAGGAAATGGACAAATTCCTGAAACTATACGGCCACCCAAAAATAGGAAAAGAAGATATAGAACACCTAAACAGGCCAATCTCAAGCAGTGGAAGTGAAGCAGTAATCAAAACCTCCCAAAAAACAAAAGCCCAGGACCAGATGGTTTCATAAGCTAATTCTACCAAACATTTAAAAATGAACTAATCCCTATATTACACAAACTCTTTCAAAAAATTGAGAAGGAAGGAGTACTACCAAACACATTCTATGAAGCAAATATTACTCTAATACCAAAACCAGACAAAGACAATACAGAAAAAGAAAACAACAGATGGATCTCCTTAATGAATACTGATGCAAAAATATTTAACAAAATCTTGGCCAACAGGACCCAACGATAATGCATCCAAAAGATAATACACCATGACCAAGTGGGATTTATTCCAGGGACACAAAGATGGTTCAACATCCAAAAATCAATCAATGTAATCCAACACATCAACAAAAAGAAAAATAAAAACCATGTGATCACATCAATAGATGCTGAGAAAACATTCGACAAAGTGCAACACCCATTTATGATAAAGGCCCTTGAAATCCTTGGGATAGAAGGAACATTCCTTAATATAATAAAAGCCATATATGACAAACCCACAGCCAATATTATCCTCAATGGTGAGAAGCTGAAAGCCTTTCCCCTAAAATCAGGAACAAGACAAGGATGTCCACTCTCACCATTGCTTTTCAATATAACTCTTGAAGTCCTAGCGAGAGCAATAAGACAAGAGAAAGACATACAAGGAATCCAAATAGGGAAAGAAGAAATTAAACTGTCACTATTTGCAGATGATATGATTATATACATAGAGAATCCCAAAAACTCCATAGAAAAACTACTCAAAACTATAGACCAATTCAGTAACGTAGCAGGATACAAAATCAATGCACAAAAAT